>VSMD01118759.1:26480-55685 GCA_008750895.1 Mirza zaza
GGTCTCACTCTTGCTCAGCCTGGTCTTGAACTCATGAGTTCAAGGGATCCTCCCGCCTTGGCCTCCCAAAGTGCTAGGATCACAAATGTGAGGCACCGCGCCCAGCCTGGGCTTAAATCTGAAATCCAGAATTTTGTGTGGAATTTTCATTTTATTATGGAGATTGGCCAAGTTCACAGCTTCTGATGTCTCCTTATAGGGCATTTGATACTCTCGCAAAAGCATTGAATCCTGGAGAAAGCACAACCTGTCAGAGCTCAGTAGAGGGCATGGAAGGAAATGTACACCTGATTGCTGGAGATTCAAGCATAAATTGCATGGAAAAAGAGGGGCCACTTCTCAGCGATTCACATGTAGCTTTCAGGGTATTTTTCTATTTTTTTTTAACTTTTATATTGTGTTATCATTTGATTTTGATCTTCCCTTCAATAATCAAAGTATATTTGTGCTTTTAAAGTCATAAATATCCTTGATAGTTTCAAAACAGCTAAAACATATGCTAGCTATATAAGGTAATGACTCAATAAAGCCATGCTGTTTATAAATCAGTTGTAATAGCAATTAGTGGGTTTAAGTCTATAAAAGTTGCCTGTTAGAACTATTTAAACACACCAGGTTTGGTTTCGTTTTTTTCCAGCTAAGTATGAACATATGGTTTTATTTTTAAGTATTGGCATTCATGATGTGTTAAATGCACACTGCTTTTGTTCAATGCTTAGCTACTACTTGTAGTGTAAATTGATTTCTAAGACCCATATATTTACCATAATAATGACCAAAACCTCCATTTGTTATGTATCACCCTAATTAGCTAGCTTTCAGCATTATTATAAGACCTATAAACTATTTAATACATTTTAACTTTTGGTTTTTAACCATTTTGGAGAAAATACATTTGTAATTTATTGTATCCCCTAAATATATTTATGATGGAAACAATACATGTAGAAGACTAGAAAATCACTTTCTGCTATTTGATTTGTCATTCAAAAAATGTTTGGACCAGAGCTTAGATATACTCACTACTGAGGCCCTATGTTAAAAACCTATTGTTTTGACCCATCCATTTTAACCACTCTTTGCAAGATGTATACAGTTACTGAATGTATATAGGAAATTTCACTTAATAATATATAGCAATCCTGGAATGCCTAAGGGTGATTGCTCATAATTTTATTATCTGTTATAAAATTTCCTGAATTTCTTAGGAAAATATGCATAGTTAGCAAATAAATATGTGTATATGGGTAGAAATAACACAAAATAGATGTAACATTGGCCGAACTTGCATGTAATAGTATTTGTATTTATAAAATTTGACCTGAAAACTCAGTGACTAAATAATTGATGTAATTAGATATAGTCAATAAATTATATCAGTAAAACCAATTTTTATGTAACATTTTATTAAAGATAACTTACATAAAAAAATAGAAATGTTTTATCTGTACTTTACAGAAAAACTTTTTATGGGAACTATTAGAAAAAGTAATTGGAATAATTAGTGTCATCCTTAAGAATTATGGTAGGATCTGTGGACAACAGTGGAGCAAGGCAAACTTTATTTTCCCCATTGTTCCAAAAAGGCATTCTTTTGTTTTCTTAGTTTTGTTTTCTGCCTTTGGATTTAAATAGGAGGAAGGATACAATGAGATAGATGTAGGAAGAGGACCCATTATAAGGAAAAAGGAGAGAGTACTCTTTAGAAAGTAGAAGTAGTGCACCTTTTTTATTGTTGATGTTGGTCCTCAACATTTTTGATTCCGGTTGAAATGTTTTGGCAAGATGAATTAGGTAAAGTAGACCCTTTTTTTCCTTCTGGAATTGACTGTTTTCATTCCACCTTTGATCTCCTTTGCTCTGGGTATCCTCAGAGTCAGCACTATAAAGTTTCTTACTCTCCTGAAAAGAACAGCTCTTTCCCTGATTCTTGTTTCCAGCCCTGTGAAGTCAAGTGTTTTACTCTTCAGTGATTTCCCTGTTTAGTTCCTAGAGCCTGGTAGTTTTCATGGTTAGTTCTTTCATTGAGGTTTTCTAGTAATGGGTTTTAAGACCTGACATCTTTAATCAGATAACTCAATCCTGTCTTAATTGCTAAGCTGAATAGCATTTTGTTTCTCTGTTGCATATTTATGTCCCCTATAGTTTGCAGCATATTTTCACATACATTCTTTTATTTGAGCCTTATCACATTCTATTGAAGAGGTTAGAATTTTTATTCTCATTTTGTGTCTGAAAAAAGAAATTTAGAGATTTTCAGTGTCTTGTTTAAAGCAATCTAGGTAGTAAGGAAAAACAGTCTGATAATGAAACTTGAAATTTCATTCTGAAAAATCAAAGACAATAGCAATATTTAACTTTTTATTAAGCTTCAGAGTTTTTGGCATGGTTTCATACACCTTATTTCACTTGATTCTTAAAATTTCCTTATAAGGTATACAATATTCCCACTTTAGAAATAAGTATATGCAACAGAAGTGAGGTGATTTCCAAAACTTGTGATTCTCTTGTGTTTATTCTCTCATTGTTAGAATCACAGTCCTAGTTTGCAACTTGAGGGTGGTCTTCATGCTGCTCATGTCTTGCTCCATCTCCATTCCATAGCTGAATTGTAACCATTCTATTACTTGAATTTCCCTCTTCCTCTTCATTTCCATTGCCATAATTTAGGCCTTTTAAAATTTCTTTCTTGAACTATTACAGTAATAGCTTTTTTTCCAGGCTCTCTTCTGTCTTGTTCTGTGCACTGGTACCAGCGTGCGTGATATTTGTTAAAAATCAGTCTAATTATGTCACTCTGCTACTTATAAGCCTTTAGTAGCTTCCCCTTTCCTGTGTGGGATTAAGTCCAGTCTCCATAACTTGACCTTTCGGGTCCCTCCGCATTCTAATCCAGTTGCCTATTGTTTCTCACACATGTTATTATCTTTTTTAGCCCTTTCTGTAGCTCATTCAGTTTTCACTTTATTCCTGTACTGAGACAACAGCACTTAGCTGTGAACTTTCAGTAAATGGTTACTGAATGTATGTACAATCTATGGTCATACAAGTAATTAATAAAAAGTTGGAAGTAGAATCCAGGTCTCCTAACTCAAGTCAGATGATTTTTTTAAAAGCTGTATCATGCAAGCTGTTACCAGAATTCAGTAAGAAACTGTTATAGACAGATAATTGTAAAAGCAAGTAATAACTTCTAAAATAGGTTGGTCAGGTTTAGTTGTTGTCAGTACTATTTAAAAATTCAGCTCAACATACTAAATTTTTTTAATTTGAAAAATATGTATAATTCAATTTGTAAACCTAAAGTTCCACAGGCATTTGGGGGAAGCTTTAACATCTTTGTAGTAGAAGCTCACCTTCTCTAGGAAGAAATCTTTGTCATTTCAGTCTAAAACTGTGGTCCCCAGTCCCTAGGCTGCCGTCCACTATTGGTCTGTGGCCTGTTGGGAATTGGGCTGCCCATCACCATCTGAGCTCCATACTGTACCCCACCTACCCATGACACCTTCTCACTCCCAGTCCGTGCAAAAATTGTCTTCCATGAAACCAGTCCCTGGTGCCAAAAAGGCTGGGGACCACTGATCTAAAAGACTTATTGAATGGATTATTGTTTCTTTAGCTTTCTGATTCATGTTAGGAGGTGTATTAAGTATGTAAAATAGACAATTATGAAACATTTCCTCTCTAAAATAATGCAACATGTTGTAGTTAGTATTTTAAATAATAAGTTCCTTTCATGTGTATGACAAATTATTTCATTTTATGATTAAATCAGCAGAAAGGTTTCAGCTGCCACCATTGTTATATGAATCAAAGCCATTGTATCCAATTTTTATATAAGTGTTTTGTTAATTAAAAGGCAATTTAAAACTATTTTGCAAAGGATATTCTTTTTTGTTGTTGTTTTATAACTTACCCCTTGCCCTCGAAACCAGTAATTGTTGATAATTCCCCTAATTTTTCCAGCTTTTTTTTTTACCTACTCAGCTCGGGCAATTCTGAAAATGTTCCCAAGTTTTTTAAATATATATATACTCATATGTAGAAACAGTTGCAATCCTAATAATTACATTTAGATGTTTGATATTTGCTTGCCTACAATTCTCTTAGGAATTATCTTAAATAATTATATTTTAATTTACTACTCTAGTAGGCATTTAAAAAATTTTTCATCTCCATTTGTGAAATTTCAACTGTTGTTTTATTACTTGGCACCATTTATAGATAGATAAACCATTTGTTGCTAATACTGAACAAAGGCAGTTTTTTGTTTTTTACATTATCTAACATTTCTAGACAACTTTTGTATCATTTTGATGAAAACCTTTTGATCTGGTTGACATAGATACCTTGCAGAATCTGATGAAAGTTTTATATATATGTTTGTATTCATCACCCAGAAAAATACATATAGGCACATCCACCTACCTTACCCCAGAGGTAGCCACTGTTAACTGTGTAGTGTGTTTCCTTCTGTCCTTCTTATGTATGTGTAGATATAAATATAGATATACTCACACTATACATGTTATTTAACATAAATTGAATTATCTACATACTATTTTGCCATTTGTTTCCACTGAAATGTCTGTGAGATATTTTTTCTATGCCATTATATCTCATTTATCTTACTAATTTTAATGTTTATAGGGTATTCTATAACATGGATTATTCTTTTCCCTTGTGATGGAAATGTGGATCATTGTAAGCTTTTAATTTCACTATTAGAAGTATGGTTACAATGGACATCCTTATACATTTCTTTTGTGCATGAGTGCAAGTATTTTGCTGGAATAGAGATTTAGAAGTGGTATTATTAGGTCACAGAGTATACTTATTTTTTAAATTTTGGTAGATAACAACCAAATTGCTCTCCAGTTTACCCACCCTCAGTAGTGTGTGCTTACTTTTTCCTCTGTCCTCGCTATACTTGATACTATTGATCATTTCAGTAATTAAAAAGTAGAGGCTATGCACAGTAGCTCACACCTGTAACCCTAGCACTTTGAGAGACCAAGGTGGGAGGATTGCTTGAGCCCAGGAGTTCAATACTAGCCTGAACAACATATGAGACTCTGTCTCTACAAAAAATAGAAAAATTAGCTGGGCATGGTGGCATGAGCCTGCAGTCCCAGCTACTTGGGAGGCTGAGGTTGGAGGATCACTGGAGCCCAGGAATCTGAGGTTGCACTGAAGTATAATGATGCCACTGGACTTGTGCCCAGGCAACAGAGTGAGACCCTGTCTCAAAAAAAAAGTAGTTAAAAAATGTTTCTTATAGGTGAAATTACATTTTATTTGTGGCAGTAAAAATTTTCTTTGAAAGATTTCCAAAAATTATTTTAGAAGTGTTTTCATGTAGGATGTTTATTTTCAACAGTGGTCAAATTTTGAAGAACTGCTTAAGGTCAGCAATACACACTGATAACCTGCAAGTGATATGTCCACAAACATATTTTATCTGTAGAATATTTTTAAAAATGCTTTTTTATTCAGTACCAATTTTTGCACAGAACATACTCTTGGAAAAATTGAAAGAGCTAGCAGTGCTGAGCCCAAATTTCCGTATGTTTTCATTATGCTAAGTTCAGGTCAAGGTTTTATCTGGGAATATGCTCTCCCCAGTTGGTACCAGAAAGCTTATTTCACTCTTTGCTCTCTTGGCCCTGTAAGTATTTGAATTTGTTATCCTTATAGCCAAAATGAAGGGAACAGTTAGCATACAGGATTTCTCCTTAAACTAAATTTGTTGCATGCCATTGTTAATGGACAGAGGGGGAAGGAGGGAAGGTAAAAACATGTTCTTAGACCAAGACAGGAAGTAACTTTTAAAAACACAACCAGATAATATTATGGTTGGTATTTATTAAGTGAGATTCTGCTTGTCTGAATATTGCTTTGTTAGAACTATGGTCTGCTTATTTATTCTAAGCCCTGTTGTTAGCTGTAAAATCCAGTGACTTGGATTATTTTAAGATTCGCCTTTTTTGTGAATAATTTAGATTCATATAATATTTGATGTGTTATGTTTACATTCAACTTTTTCAAAGAAATAGTAATTTAGAACTTTCAGTCACAAGATAATTTACCTAAATCCCTGTTCATACTAGCTCACCATGCCTTCTCCTATGCCTGAATACCTGAATGTGCACTACATTGGGGAGTCTGCCTCCAGACTGCTGTTCTTATCAATGCACTGGGCACTTTCGATTCCTTCTTTCCAGGCTCTAGGGTGAGTGTTTTGAAGTCCTTGAATATAAACGTGATTTTGTAGCACAAATGTACATTAAGCAAGAACTTTTATTTTGGGAGGATTTTCATTAAAGGAAAAAATGGTGTAACATTATCATTTCAAGTTGTGTCATTTATATATGAAGCAATCAGATGAAATGGAAAATGGTCTACTATAAGAAACCCAAGCTTCACCTAAAGTTTGTTAAATTTATTTAGATTGCTTTAAAGTAACTGGTTTAAAAGTGCAAGAAAGTGGAAAAGTTAAGCCCACAGAATGTTTTTATTCAACTCATAGGACCCTACTCACCGATATGGTTTTGTAAACAATTCACTTTCATGTCCTGTACATCTGTTCTCCCATTTGCCAAATAGGAATAATAACTACCCATCCCTTATTCTTAGAGACTATTTTGAATATATCTAAGAAACATCTGAGTCCTGACTGTAAAAGGCATACAGAGAATTGAATAAAGGCATATTGAATATTATAATTTGGCTTTTTAATCAGTGTTAGGCGTACCATGCATTAAATCATGTACTCATATTACCGCTGCATAGACTAAAAGACTGATTTAGAATAGTTAACCTTAAAAATTATTGTTAGCCTTTTCTCTTAAAATAACATTCAGCTTTCAGAATTTCTCCAGTATGTTTTTTAGAAAAAATTAAAGTACAATGTAAATTTACATATTCGCAGTTTATTAAAGGATTAAGTGTAGTTTGCTAAACTTGTAACTGGCATCCTTATGCCTGAAAGCCTGTTTTTCTTAATAGGCTATCAATTATTGTAGTAAAACAACAAAAGGAAGGAAATTTGGGGAATGATTTGAACTGTGAATTATTCTCAACACCAGTGAACTTAAGTACTTCTGTTAAATTGAGTGTAATTATCCTATGGAAATAATTCAGATGCTGAAGAAACCAAAAATAAAGCTTGAGGAGGCTTCTGGTTATAAAATAATTAATTTTATATTGGCAACCACATTTCCCTGTGATCTGTATTGAAAATCAGTTTCAATGTAACAGCCACAGGATTCTTTGTAATTAGAATAACTATTGATCTAGCAATCAAGGCTATTAACTGCTACACAAACTCTTCTTATGCCTGTCTAGATAATTTATAGATCTTATTTATATGTCGACCTAATCAGATGGATGAGGACTAAGTGCTAATGATGGAGAAATTCTATTATATGGAAATAAAAGCTATTCTAAATCTAGAAATTGCCATTGGTTGCACTTTCATCTCTAAATACAAGAGTTGGTAACAAAGGCCTGATTTTACAGAGATACAGTTAAGCAACATTAATCATTATCTAAAAGTCAGGTTTGTTTTGATGACTTACTTCAATCAAAGGTTTGTACTGTTTGTATTTTATAAGGCTTCCGTATTTTACAGTAGTGTTGATTTTCTGTTTAAGATTCATAGCTTCAATACTTAGAGGAATTCAGTTGTTGGATTTAAATTCTTCCTATATAATGTAACTAAGTGACTATATCGGTAATGGTAGATTCTGTTGGAGGAGTAGTGGAGGGTACTTGGCATGATTACACTAAGCACAAAAGTTGAATCTTTTAAAATGCCACTGAAACAAATGTAATGCTTGTTATAACTTTGTGAGTTTATTCCATATTACTGATTATTTTTCCCTGAGGGCCAGTGCCTTCAGTATCTCCAGGTATAGGTGGCTCAAAAGTCATATTTCTTTATCAAAATAAATAGTATAAACAATGATCTAATCTCTAATTGTGAGTCCTGTATACATATTTTTTAATTAAAAAAATTTCAAAAATATTTACTTCTTTTATTTTTTTTTGCAATATAGTACTTTGAGTTGCTGTTTTGATACATATTTTTATGAACATTAACAATATAGTATACAATCTTCATTCTTTTAGAAACTTTCTTTTTAAAGGAGGCTTGCAGTTTTTCTTTCCTAACCTAATGAACTTTTTAAAGACATCTTAACAACAAAGCTAGCTATATTATGAGGGTTTTAGGGTTTGGGTTTTAGATGAAAATGTATCTTTCTGTAATTGATCTGTACAATTAGCTTTTTCACTTTTTCTTTGAAAACAAAATTATCCGATAGTTTATTCCTCTGTTAGCACTTAAATCTTTTTTCCTTAGTAATAATTTTGGTGTTGCTCATCCTCTACATTGATACTCTTTTTCTCTGAGCCTTCCCAACAATTTCAAGGTACTTTCTTAAGAGGGGGTATGCAACAGCTCTGATTTTTTTCAGTTATTTTTCCTTTCCTGTGTTCACTAGTTAATTACCTTGGTTAGTTGTTTCCTCCTTAAAGCTTCAGAGTTAGAGGTTATGGTGAGAACTGAATTGCTTCTAACTTTTCCTTCATGTTTTCTGTTAACTTTTTCCTCATGTTTAAAGTGGTACTGAAGTGTAGACCTATAAAGTAAAACCTCGCCTTCCAGAGGTAATAAACCCCACTGTTAACAGTTTGGTGTCTGTCCTACTAGATTTTTTTCCATGCCATATTTAATAAACAAATACATTATCATATTTATACATCTTATTCTTTGCCTTGCTCTTTACACTTATATTAAAGACTGTTTCCTATGTCAGCACATGTAAATTTACTGTTTTTTAATGACCATCTAGTATTCCTTTTTATAGATTTACTATAATTTACCTACTCATCCCTTATTAATAGACATTTGGATCGTTGCTAGTTTTCGTTGTTATTATAGCCAATGCTACGATATGTGATACAGCATTTCATATATTTTTGCCTATTTTTGTTCATACAATCATATCATAGGCATGCGTTGGTTAACGACAGGGATACACTATGGAGATTCATTGTTAGGCAATTCTGTCACTGTGCAAACATCATAGCATGTACTTACATAAACTACATGGTACAACCTACTAATACACACCTAGGCTACCAACCTAGGACAAACCTATACAGCATGCTACTATACTGAATAGTGTAGACAGTTGTAACACAATGGTAAATATTTGTATATCTAAACACAAAAAGGTACAGTAAAAATATGGTATTATAATCTTATTGGTTATGCAGTGTGTCATTGACCAAAATATTGTTATGTGGTGCATGACCATATTTCTAAAAAATTTTTTTAAATAAACAAGTAAATAAAATAGGTTCCGTTTTTTTTTTTTGAGGCTGGTCTCGACTCCTGAGCTAAAACAATCCACACGCCTTGGCCTGCTAGAGTGCTAGGATTACAGGCGTGAGCCACTGTGCCTGGCCAATAAAATAGGTTCTTATAAGTGGAATTTCTGGATCTAAGAAGATGTGCATTTTCTTTGATTTTGTTTAAGATTTATATTCTTAAATATTTTCTTTATGGAGATTTTAAATTACTGATTTTCTTTGCATTTAAACTTCACTTTCAAATTGATTAATATCCAATGTCTTATAGCAAGTAATTTTTCTCAGATAATAAAAAAGAGATCAGCCTGGAATTAAAATTTTACCCGAATAAGTCCAAATGAGAAAAATTACTCTCTGTGACTCTTAAGTTGGCAATGTTAACATTTGCTTCAGTATGTTCAATTCTTTAATAAAATTTAATATCATAAAGAAGGCTATGATTCTTTCATTGTTGTTTCATTTTCTTCCTTTTTTTCCTCTTTTTCCGCCTACCATTGGTTTGAAGACAGAAGGGCTATGATTCTTAATGAGTTGATTTTTGTTAAATACACTGATTATCCTAATTTTAAAGGTTTATTAGGAAGAAAAAATTTAAGTACCATTCATCACAATGTACATATTTCATTTTCTATCAGCATGTTCTTATCGACTTAAATCTCTTTGGAGAAAGAAAAGAATTCTTAGTTTCATTATCTTATTTATAACAAAGTATACAGGTTTGGTTTAAAGACTGCTTAATTGTAAGGGCCCACGCTCACAGCTTTTCTAACTCTGTCTTTTCAAAGTTCTCACTTTTGCCTGTTCTGTATCTCCAAGACGAAAAATCATTTGTGGAATTCTTCTGTATGGCATGTACTATACTATTTGCCGTGATACAGAAATGCATAAGGGAGGCCGGGCGCGGTGGCTCAAGCCTGTAATCCTAGATCTTTGGGAGGCCGAGGTGGGCGGATCCTTTGAGCTCAGGAGTTCGAGACCAGCCTGAGCAAGAGCGAGACCCCATCTCTACTATAAGCACAAAGAAATTAATTGGCCAACTAAAATATATATAGAAAAAATTAGCCGGGCATGGTGGCACATGCCTGTAGTCCCAGCTACTTGGGAGGCTGAGGCAGCAGGATTGCTTGAGCCCAGGAGTTTGAGGTTGCTGTGAGCTAGGCTGACGCCATGGCACTCACTCTAGCCTGGGCAATAAAGTGAAACTCTGTCTCAAAAATAAATAAATAAATAAAAAGAAATGCATAAAGGAGTCTTTGCCTTCAGTGAGGATTTAATCTAATATGGGAGACAGACCCTAAAACAGTAAGTTAGGATACCGTGAAATCATAAGTATAAAATATAAATGTATAGGTGGCACCAAAGGGAAATGATTAACTATGTTGGAAGAGGAAGGTGGTAAGATACTTATTTAAGAAAATGAACTCTGAGCTATATTTTAAGGGATCAATAGGTATTAACTGGGAAAACAAGGTAGGGAAAGAACATTCTGAGAAGATAGGATAGCATTTAGTAATTCAGTCAACAGTTTTATTGAACATCTATTATATGCTCATGCTCACCTTAGCACATTTGCCCTTCTTTCATCTTCCTGGAATACTATTCCCCTATATCATTTTTTTTAATTCTCTCCCTTCTTTCTCTACTGAAATGACTCAAATGTCACCTTCTCAGAAATGCCTTCTCTAACCACTTATCTGAGCCTCTCCCCATTTTCTGATGTATTGACCTACTTTATAGTAATGTAGAATTTTTATTACCTGAAACTTAGTATATATATAATCATATATATGTGTGTATATTTTTTATGTAAAATACTTGAAATTATATGTTTCCCTTCTCTTTCATGAGGCAGAATTAATCTATTAATTGCTATTACTCTAGTGCCTAGGACGGTGCCTGGCATATACTTTTTTTTTTTGAGATGTGGTCTCACTGTGTTTCCCAGGCTGGAGTACAGTAGCTATTCACAGATGTGATCATGGCACACTACAGCCACAGACTCCTGGCCTCAAGGGATCCTCTCGCCTCAACCTCCTGAGTAGCTGGGACTACAGGCATATGCCACTTCGCCCAGCTAATTCTTATATTTGCACCTCCTAATACCTCTAAGCAAGTTATAAAACATATAGTGTCTCTGTATTTTTTATAGTTAAGCAACCTTACACCTGGGAAGCTTATTTATCTAATTTCAAATGGATAAATTGTCTTAAAACCCTGGTGCTTTGACTCTGGTTCTAATATTTTCTGTTCTTTTATGCTGCTGAGATTCTTATTCTGAAATTCAAGAAAGGACCTTTGACCTTTCTTTATCTCCTATTTAAAATCCTGGTTATCTCATTTATAGAAATGCTTATGTCTCATCTGAAACATACTTATAGAATGAACGAACCATTTCTCCCATGAAATGGGTTACTTACCTACTGACATACATAATGCTAATTGCCTTTTTTTGTAAAAAAAAAAAAAAAAGATATTCACTTGCATTCAAAGCAAAAGAAAGCTTGGGAAAGGTTTTTTAAATGTATGCTTTTATTTTTAAAACAATCTTTATTCCATTTCCTTGGAGTGTGTAAAACCTCAACTTTTTTAGTTTGAAATATTACTTGTAATTGTTATTATAAACTGGCTGATAATGAGCTAGCTAATATTTAAATTTCTAAGCATTCCTCATTAATTGCTATCAGCTATATATACAATATACAGAATTGATCAAGTGCATACCCATTTGGTGTTTTTAGAGTAATTTTAGTATTTTGTCTTTAAATGTATTGATCAATTATAAAGTTTATAAAATTCACTTTAATAATTCTGATTTATGCTTTTGTTTTTATTTTTAATAGGCAAGAAAACAGCATATCATTGGTGAAAGCTTATTGGAATGAACTTTTTACTCTTGGTCTTGCCCAGTGCTGGCAAGTAATGAATGTAGCAACTATATTAGCAACATTTGTCAATTGTCTTCACAATAGTCTTCAACAAGGTAAAAAGCACTTTATTTATTATCTTTTCCAGGTATAGGAAAAGGTGTCAGTTTTATAAATAATTTTTTTACTTAAATATTTAATTAGATTTTTATTTAAGCATAGAAAAAGGAAAGCGTATTCTATTTACAGACACTATTTTCACCTAACTTGAAAGCATTTCCCATCACAGTCTAGGATTTGAGTGTGTTTTCACTAACGCTTTCAATTTGCCTGCTTAATTCTATCCAACTTTTGTTACTCAAGGCAAGTGTCAAAATTAGCCTTAAATACTGATTTAATCCGTGGCATAATTACATTGCTCTTTATCCCTGAGGCTTATTTTTTTTTTACGGGGGTACAAACGTTTTGGTTATGTGAATTACTTTTGTATGGTTTGAATCAAAGTTATAAGTGTGCCCATCACCCAGATAATGTGCATTGTAACCATTAGGTGTGAATTTACCCATCCTCACCTTCGCCCATCCACCTGCTTGGTTTCTGTTGAGTTTTACTTCCATATTGTGTACATGAGTGTTGATCAATTAGTTCCATCTTACTAGAGAGTATGTGTTTTTCCATTCTTGTGATACTTCACTTAGAAGAATGGTCTCCAGTTCCATCCAGGTTGTTACAAAAGGTATTAGTTCTCCATTATTCTTTATGGCTGAGTAGTACTCCATGGTGTACATTTACCACATTTTATTAATCCACTTATTTGTTGATGGATACTTGGATTGATTCCACATCTTTACGATTGTGCTACAGTAAATATTCAAGTGAAAATGTCTTTTTGGTAAAATTACTTTTTTTCTTCTGGGTAAATACCCAATAGTGGGTTGGCTGGATCAAATGTTAGGGCTGCTTTTACTTCTTTGAGGTATCTCCTTACCACTTTCAATAGAAATTGTACTAGTTTACAGTTCCACCAATAGTGTGTGAATGTTCCTTTCTCTCTGCATCCATGCCAATGTCTGTTGTTTTGGGACTTTTTTATAAAAGCCATTTTCACTGGAGTTAGGTGATATCTCATTATGGTTTTGATTTGCATTTCCCTGATGATTAGAGAAACTGAGCATTTTTCATAAGTTTTTGACTACTAGTCTATCTCTTTTTGAAAAGCTTCTGTTCGTGTCTCTTGCCCACATTTTAATGGGGTTGTTTGATTTTTTTTCTTGCTGATTTGCTTGAGTTCTTTGTAGATTCTGGTTATTGGATCTATACCATGCAAATATTTTCTCCCATTCTGTAGGTTATCTATTCACTTTATTGATTGTTTCCTTGGCTGTGCAGAAGCTTTTCAATTTATTCAGGTCCCATTTATTAATTTTTGTAGTTACCGTGATTGCTTTTGGGGTCTTCTTCACAAATTCTTTGCCTAGGCTGGTATCTATAAGAGTTTTTCCAAGATTTTCTTCTGGAATTCTTATAGTTTTGTGCCTTAGGCTTAAGTCTGTTATTCATCATGAATTAATTTTTGTGAGTGGCGAGAGGTGCAGATTCTGTTTCAGTCTCCTACATGTGGCTATCTAACTTTCCCAGCACCGTTTATTGAATAGGGAATGTTTCCCCCAGTGTATGTTACTGTCTGCTTTGTCAAAGATCAGATTGTAGTATGAGAATGGTTTTATGTCTGGGCTCTCAGTCCTGTTCCATTGGTCTACGTCTTTCTTCTTGTGCCAGTACCAGCTGTTTTGGTTACTATAGCCTTGTAGTATAAGTCTGCTAAAGTGATGTCTCTAGATTTGTTCTTTTTGCTTAAGGTTGCTTTGACTATTCAGGCTCTTTTCTGGTTACATACAAAGTGTGGAATCATTTCTTCTAGATCTGAAAAATGACATTGGTATTTTAATGGGGATTGCATTAAATCTATAAATCACTTTAGGTAGTATAGACATTTTAATAATGTTGATTCTGCTGATCCATGGGCATGATATGTTTTTTCATTTGTTTACATCCTCTGTGATTTTCTTCCTCATTGTTTCATAGTTCTCTCTGTAGAAGTCTTGCCCCTCCTTTATTAAATATATTCCTAAGTGTTTTATTTTCTTTGTTGCTATTGTGAAAGGTATTGAGTCTTCAATTTGATTCTCAGCTTGACTGTTGTTGGTGTATAGAATGGTACTGACTTGTGTATGTTGATTTTGTAACCAGAGACTTTGGTGAATTTATTTATCAATTCCAGGAGTCTCTTGGCAGAATCTTTGGGGTTTTCTAGATATAAAATCATATCATCAGCAAAGAGCAATAATTTGACCTCTTCTATCCCCATTTGGATACCCTTTATTTCTTTTTCTTACCTGATTGCTCTGGCTAGGACTTCTAGCACTATGTTGAATAGAAGTGGTGACAGTGGGCAACTTTGTCTAGTTCTAGTTCTAAGCGGGAATGTTTTCAAGCTTTCCCCATTCAGTATGATGTTGGCTATGCATTTGTGTAAATGGCTTTTATAATTTTGATGTTTGTTCCATCTATGCCTATTTTCTTATGAGTCATTATCATAAAGGGTGCTGAATTTTCTCTAATGCTTTTTCTGCATCTATTGAGAGGATCATATAGACTTTGTTTTTGCTTCTATTTATTAGGTGAATCACATTTATGGATTTGGATATGTTGAAGCAACCTTGCCATCCCCAAGATGAAGCTTACTTGGTTATGGTGTATTACTTTTTTACATGTAGCCGACTTCTGTTTTGTAGGATTCTTTTGAGAATTTTTGCATTTACATTCATAAGGGATATTAGTCTGTAGTTTTCTTTTTTTTGTTGTGTCCTCTCCTGGTTTTGGTATCAAAAACTGGCTTCATACAAGTTGGGAAGGATTCCTTCCTTCTTGATGTTAATGAAATAATTTCTGCAGTATAGGTACCAGTTCTTTGTAGGCCTGGTAAAATTCCAGTATGAAACCATTTGGTCTGGGACTTATTTTGTTAGAGGATTTTTTATTGCTGCTTCAATTTTGTTGCTTGGTATTGGTGTGTTCAGGAGTTCTATTTTTTCCTGTTTGAGCCTGGGAAAGTTGTGTATTTCCCTGAATTTCTCCCATTTCCTCAACGTTTTCTAGTTTATGTGAAAAGAAATTTTTATAGTCTTCAGAGATGATATTTTGTATTTTTGTGGTATCAGTTGTAATATCTCCTTTTTCATTTCTGATTGAGCTTATTAGGGTCCTTTCTTTTCTGTTTCTGGTTAATCTAATAAGAGGTCTATCAATTTTGTTTATCTTTTCAAAAACCAACTTTTTATTTCATTAATCTTCTGTATAATTCTTTTGTTATTGATTTCATTTAATTCTGCTCTGACCTTAGTTATTTCGTTTCTTCTGCTAGGTTTGGGATTGGTTTGCTCTTCCTTTTTCAGTTCCTTGAGATGATTCATTAGATTGTTGATCTTGAGATCTTTCTGCTTTTGGACATAGGCATTTAAGGCTATGAATTTTCCTCTTAGGACTGCTTTTGCAGAATTTCACAGATTTTGGTAACATGTGTCCCCTTCGTCATTTAATTCAAAGAATCTTTTGATTTCCTTCTTAATTTCTTCCTTGACCCAATAATCTCAGCATTAGATTGTTTAATTTCATGAATTTGTGTAGAATTGAGTGTTTCTGTTGCAATTGATTTCTAATTTTATTCCACTGTGGTCTCAGAATATATGTGGTATAATTTCTATTTCTTTTTTTTTTTTTAATTTGTTGAGACATGTTTTGTGGCCTAGGATGTGATCAATCTTAGAGAGAATGTTCCGTGAGCTGATTAGAAGAATGTATATTCAGTAGTTTGGGAGTAGAACGTTCTGTAAACGTTAGGCCCATTTGTTAATCCATTGTTTCTTTGTTTATTTTCTTCTCAGAGGATGTGTCCTGTTCTGTCAGTGGGATCTTGAAGTCCCTGGCTGTTGCTATTACAGTGATGTTGTTTATCATATTGTTTAGGTCAAGTATGATTTGCTTTATGAAGCTGGGCATACCTGTGTTAGGTGCATAGATGTTTAGTATTGTTATATCTTTTTGAATTGTTCCCTTCACCATTATATAATGACTGTCTTTATCTTTCTTTACTTTTGTTGATTTGAAATTTGTGTTATATAAATGAGAATGACAGCACCAGCTTTCTTTTGGTTTCCATTTACTTGGAATACTGTTTTCAGCCCTTCACCTTGAGTCTGAATGGGTTCTTGTTTGTTAGATGTGTTTTATGGAAACAGCAGATACTTGGTTTGTGTGTTTTCATCCATTCAGCCAGCCTGTGTCTCTTCAGTGATGAGTTCAAGCCATTCACATTTATTGAAATAATTCATTAGTAGGGTGGATTTCTGTTCACTCTGTTGCCCTAGAACTTTATTGCTTTGTTTTACCTCTTGAGCTAATGTGGTAACTGGGCTCTGAACTTTAGCATTTGGATGGTTTTACCCCAGTGAGAGTGTCTATTTTGCTGATCAGTGTATAATGCAGATGTGTGAGTACTTCCTGCAGGGCAGGTCTGATCTTGACAAATTCCCTCAGTGTTTGCTTGTTGGAGAAAGTCTTTAATTTCATGAATTTGTGTAGAATTGAGTGTTTCTGTTGCAATTGATTTCTAATTTTATTCCACTGTGGTCTCAGAAGATATGTGGTATAATTTCTATTTTTTTTTTTTCTCCTTCATATAAGAAAGTTAGTTTTGCAGGATACATAATTCTAGGCTGGCCATTATTCTTCTAGAGAAGACTGAGAATGGGTTCTTAGTCCCTTCCAGCTCGTAAGGTCTCAGTTGAAAAGTTTGCAGTTAGTCTGATGGGTTTTGCTTTGTAAGTTACCTGATGCTTTCGCCTTATGGTTCATAGAAGGTTTATAAACAGTCCTCTTTTGTGTTAACTTTGGCCAATCTGATGAGTATCACCATGGTGATTGCCTCTTGGCAATGAATCTCCCAGAAGTCCATTGTGCTTCTTGTACTTGGATGTCCAGATTTCTAGCAAGACCTGGGGAATTTTCCTCAAGTGTTCCCTCAAATAGGTTTTCCAGCCTTGCATATTATCTTTTTCACCCTCAGCGATGCCTGTGATTCTTATGTTAGGCCTCTTTACATAATCTCCACCCTCCCCCTTTTTTTTGAGATAGTCTCAGTCTATTGCCTGGGCTGGAGTGCCATGGTGTAAGCCTAGCTCACGGCAACCTCAAACTCCTGGGCTCAAGAGATCCTCCTGCCTCAGCCTCCTGAGTAGCTGGGACTATAGGCATGTGCCACCACATCCAGCTAATTTTCCTGTCTTTTGTAGAGATAGGGGTCTCTTGCTCAGGCTGGTCTCAAACTCCTGACCTCAATCAATCCTCTTGCCTCACATCCCAGAGTGCTAGGATTATAGGCATGAGCCACCACACCCTGCCAATCCTATATTTCTTGTAGGTTTTTTTTTTAATTCCTCTTACTTCTCTGTTTTTTCTCTTTTAATGACTTATTTAATTCAAAGATGTTTTCTTTTAGCTTTGAGATTCTTTCCTCTGCCTGATCTAGCCTATTCTTGAGGCTTTCCACTGTGGTTTGTATTTCCTTAAATGGATTTTTATTTTCAAAAGCTCTGCTTGATTTTTTTTTTTAATAATTTCAATTTATTTAGTGAATTTTTCATTCATTTCCTACATTGTTTTTGTGGTTTCTTTGTGTTAGGTTTCTATTTTCTTGTGTGTTTCATTGAGCATGATCCATACTCTGATTTCTTTATTGTTCATTTCAGTATTCTTGTTTTGGTTGGTTTCCATTGGTACAGAGTTATTGTTTTCTTCTGTGGGTTTCTTTTCACTCTTGTTTTTCATGTATCCAGAGATCTTTTGCTGATTTCTTCTCATCTGGAGCAGCTTTTGTTTCTTATATTTTTGTTTTCTTTTGATTAGATAATGGCACACCCAATTCAATATCTGAGACAGTGCTGGTGCTTGTGAATGAGACCTAACTACACCCTATATGATGGAGTTGGTAAATGCTGTAAAGGGTGTACAAATTGAATTCCCTGTCAATAGGTGGCACTTGCGGGAAGAAACAAGCTACAGTGTTGTTTTTAGGTCCTGTGACCAGCTCTAGTTCCTTAGAAGAAGCACTTGATTGCCCCAAGGGGTGGGTGGGGCTGTAGAACTTTAGGTGAGTCCTTATTCTTTGCCACAGCAGAGGTCAGTTGGGTGAGTGTGTCTGGGCAGGGCTGGGTTGGGTGACCTTGCCCTTAGGCTACACCAAAGCTGTCAGGGTATATGTTTCAGCAGGGGTCAAAGGTCTGCTCCCAGCTTCCAGGCAAAGTCACCAGGGAGGCTCCACAGTGACCTCACCCAGTCACAAATCTCCCTCCTTGCTCCCAAGGAATGCGACTAAGATCTTGGGGTATGGGATCTGGCCTGTGGCTCATCTCTGGGTCCCCAAAGATCGCTCCCGCTCCCTGACCATGCCAGCTAGAGGCACACCGGTCCCAAGTTTCCCACAGGGTGCCCAAGCAGGTTTGATGTCCCCCACCTCAGGGTATGTCCCACCCTAATGGTGTTGCTGGGCAAACTGCACCGGGGCCAGCAGGCAGGGAGCTCACAGTCCAAACACTCCTCAGTCCACTGCAGGACCCCCAGAGGAGAGGCCTGAGCCCCACTGTCTGTTGAAGCCTCAGTGCAGTGGCCCAATTATCTGTTTCAGTAGTCACAGGTGGGGTTCAGGAAGGGGAGAAACAGAGTCCAGAAAGACTTGATCCCCACACTCTGTGTGAGCCACAGTATGGCGGATACAACAACTGAGAGGAAAAGCAGTTCCTGCAAACCCCAGCCCATTCGTCTCTCAGCAGCCATGGGTGGGGTAGGGGAAATAGAGGAAAAGGGTCTGAGTGGAAGAAAGCTAGCTCTCTTGTCATCTCTGTCCCTTTCTCCAGAATTTTAAATTCTTATTTAAAATACAATATCCAGAGTGTCCAGGCTCTGCGATCACACAAATACCCCAGTGGCTCTCTGGCTTCTGCACTCTGTGCTAGAGTTGAAAAATGTTTGCGTGGGAACTAGCAAGATGAAAAGTGAGGGGCTGAAGCCCCTTGGGGAGGACAAAGGTGTACAGTGGGTGGAGAAGCAATATGGCACCTGCCTTCTTGGCTGGGGTCTGTGGTGTTGGGAAGTGACCCTGAGGGCACCGACAGTCTGGTACTTCATCCTCAAGAAGCCCCCAGTTCACTGGTGGCAGCAGCTTTTGGGTTTGTGAGGGTAGAATTGCTCTCCAGCAGCTCAGGTCCCACTGACTGCCGGAGATGTGGAGAAGGGAGAAATAAACTGCTCCATTTACCCTTCTCTCTGAACTCTAAGCCTCTCGTGGGTTGATCTCTGCTGTTATCCTGCTCCTTTGCATTCTGCTCTGAAACTCCCCAAATCCTTGAATCTTCAGGTTTCCTCTTCTCTCTGCCCCTTACTAGATATATATCCCATTTTTCTTGAATGAACAATATCTAAAGATGATAGTTAGTTTCATTTATAATTATGGAGACACCAAATTTTAAATATTGGTTATATTCAAAGCTAGAAATTAGTGATATTGCATGAAAATAGTCATACATTTTAGACAAAAACTAGAAGCATTTGTTTGTTTTTAAAGATAAAATGTCAACAGAAAGAAGAAAATTATTGATGGAACACATCTTTAAACTACAGGAGTTTTGTAACAGCATGGTTAAACTCTGCATTGATGGATATGAATATGCCTACCTGAAGGCAATAGTACTCTTCAGTCCAGGTATATAAACATTTACTTTTTATTTAACACACAATGTGGAGAAATTAGAACCCTTATACATCATCAATGGGAATGTAAAATGGTACAGTTGTCTTGGAAAAAAGCTTAGTAATTCTTCAAAATGTTAAATATTGGAGTTATCTTATGACCTGGCAGTTTCACTTCTGTCAGCCCGAGAGAAATGGAAATACACATCTACACAAAAATGTGTATATGAATGTTCATAGCAGCATTATTCGTAATAGCCAAAAAGTAGAAACAACCAAGTGATCATCAATAGATGAATGAATAAACAAAATGTAATATATACATATAATAGAATATCATTATGCCTTAAAAAGGAATGATATTCTGATACTTGCTACAACATGGATAAACCTTGGAAACATTCTGCTAAGTGAAAGAAGGCAGGCAGTCACAAAGGACCACATATTTTTTTATTACATTTATGTGAAACATGCAAAATAGGCAAACCTGTAGAGACAAAATAGATAAGTGGTTGCCGGGGGCTAAGGAGAAAGTAGAATGGGGAGTAACTACTAGTGGGTAGAGAGTTTCTTTTGGAGTAGAGAAGTGTTCTAAAATTAGATTGTGGTGATGGTTGCACAACTCTGTGAATATACTAAAAACCACTAAATTGTATACTTTAAATTGGTGAATTTTAAAGATATTAGACATTTATCTGGGCATGAAAAGGAAGATTAAGAAATCAGTGAAATGACATTATGGACATGTTTCTAATTTCTGTTTTCACATCAACATTTGAATTCTTAGGTATATTTTTTTTAGGCATTATTAAATGGCAGACTGAGAGATGAGTATTGCTGTGTTAGTGGGTTAAATTTCCAAACATCTTTTAGAGTTGCCAGCAAATAGAAAAATAAGTCTCTTATTTTCCTGCTTGTTTAGTAAGATGACAGTAAGCCTTCAATGATCAATTTCTGAATAAGCAAAATTGACTTTTTATTTTGATATGTATTTCTGTTCCTGTGCACCATAATAAAATTATCTGAGGAAACCTTTGCTTCAGTGGTGATACCAATAAGATCACTAAAACTTTTTTGTACCATTTATTCTAATGTTTCCTATGAGTTAATAACATGTGTTTCCATTCTTAACACAATTTGCCACCTTCATTTTCCTTAGTTGAGAATTGAAAGGATATAGATTTGAAGGTAGAATTATAATGTAATTTTATTTTACTAAGTATTCTCTATTGTTTTTTTTTTGAGACAGAATCTCACTTTCTTGCCCAGGCTAGAGTGAGTGCCATGGCATCAGCCTGGCTCACAGCAACCTCAATCTCCTGGGCTCAGCAATCCTCCTGCCTCAACCTCCCAAGTAGCTGGGACTACAGGCATGCACCACCATGCCCAGCTAAGTTTTTCTATATATATTTTTAGTTGGTCAATTAATTTCTTCCTATTTTTGGTATAGACGGGGTCTCGCTCAGGCTGGTTTCAAACTCTTGACCTCGAGTAATCCGCCCACCTTGGCATCCCAGAGTGCTAGGATTACAGGCGTGAGCCACCATGCCTGGCCTTCTATTTGTTTTTTAGTTTCATGAGAATAGAACTTTGCATATTTTTCAACGTTTCTTAAGTTAGGCATAATTTTTATGAAGTTTTTTTAATATTTCCATTTTTGTCAAATGTTATTGTGACCAATGAAATGCTTATATAGATTATTTCATATTTCTGTGCTATAATTTTTCTGATAGAGATGATGTTCATGGTTTCATAATTTTTAAGTACCTTTTTACATAATAGTGGGATTTTTTTTCTTATGAAAATATGGTATGAATATAATGTGCAAATATTTCATGGATTAAATTTTTTTTTTTTTTAACTAGGCTGAGTCATTTTAGCTTTTTACTGCTGTAAAAAATGAAATGATCAAAATCCCTTTCACTACTTTTGGAAACAGCGGGAAAGCTATTTATTTTGGTAATGCCCAGTGGTCTCATTTGTTATTAGATGTTAGAAAATATATATATATATACACACACACACACACACACAGACACATATATATATATGACATGGAGTAATTTCAAACATGTAAAATACAGTTCTTGATATATAGTAGGCAGGCTCAATAAATATTTATGGAATGAAAGAGCCACACATTATATGATGAGGCTTCTTTTTTGACTGAACTATTCTTCCTATTCCTTTAAATGAGCATTCAGAACTAGAGTAACAATATATTCTTTAATGTTTCAGATCATCCAGGCTTAGAAAACATGGAACAGATTGAGAAATTTCAGGAAAAGGCATATGTGGAATTCCAAGATTATATAACCAGAACATATCCAGATGACACCTACAGGTATCTAGAAGTTAAATACACTATATAACTAAATTCAGTTAAAAACTTTGTGTACCTGTTGTTTCATTATTTTCTATTTTAAGAATAATTAAATGTTTTGGGCAACCTTGACCTTTGAGATAGCAAATACTATAAAAATCAATATTACACTGTTGCAATAGTTTGAATGTAATATTTCATCCAATTTTCACGTTTTAGGTAAGAGCAGACTTCAGCACAGAGAGGTTAAGTATCTTGCTCAAGTTCATACAATAAATGGTAGAGCCTGACGGTGAATCCGGGTAGTCTGACTCTAGAAACCAAACTCTTTCTTCAGATGAAATAATGGATTTTATTAGTAAAAGAAGGGAGGGGAAATCATACACAATTAGACTGTTTTATTTAATTTTGAAACATGCTTATGATATACCCTCCAAGTTCTTTCTTGCAAATGTCCTTTGAAAAAAATTCTTTTCTTATAAGAGCCTCTCAATTTCAGAAGAGGGACAGGGTATCAGAGTAAAGCACAGAGCTATGAGAGCCAGAGCACTGGGGTTTTTGAATCCTGACTCTATCACCTACTAGCTGCGTAACATTGGGCATGGTATTGAACTTCTCGGTTTCAGTTCCCTTACCTGTAAAATGGATATGATAATGATATCCACTTTTTACAAATTATTTAAGGGTTAAGTCAGTTAATATATATAAAGTGCTTAGAACTATGCCTGTTATGTAGTAAGGGCTATACATGAGTGTATTTGCTTATAGTAAGTAAAATATTTTTATTAGTTTATGATACTTCAAACCAGTAAAAGAACATTTTACATATAATAATTTTTTACATATGTTAAATAATGTAGTTGATAAGCCAGTTCCATCAAGAAAATCAGCCTTAGTTTATCTCACTTGTTTTCCTATCCTGCTTCCTACCAGTTTTGTGGATACAGATCAGTTCCTAGGAACAGGAACTGAGTAGTTTGAGGAGTAGAGTACACAGCTACAGGAAGATCACTTAATCTTGGGAGCTGCTGGTCTCATTTGGTCTCAAGAGTTAAAGTGCCAGGCCTTAGGAAAGAAGAAGGGTAAACCCACCACAAGCTTTTTGGAAAGATGGTTTTGTTGTGGGTTTTTTTTCAGTTTTTTTAATGTTTCAAAAGTTGCTTTATGCGACATTATACAAATACATACAGTATTTAAATTTTTCCTCCTTTTGACATACAGCTGTTCTGTTAGGTTATGGATGCTTTGAACTGGAATACTTTGTCAGTTTTTACATTCTTAGTCTTTTTACATTCTTACTTAAAAATAATAAATTATTCTTAGATAGCGGTTTTCAACTTAAAATGTGCTTTCACACAAAACATAGTCCTGCTCTACAAAACCTTGCTACCTAGGACAAACAGGCAGGAAACATTTCATTCATCTTCACAGCAGCACTTGAGACAGGGAGTAAGTGGCTGGCACACATTCACATACCTAAGGGGCAGTTGAATCAAGATTTGAATACAATGGTCTTGATTCCATAGTCTGTGCTCTTTCTAGTAGTAACAACTGTTGCCTGTTTTGCCATTTCCAGTAGTTTTTTGCAGAGCAAAACCAAGAAAGCGGTTATTATTGAACCTGGTATGTCCTGATAACACAAAATATTGCTATTCTTTCAACCTGAAAGAATTGCTAAGCTATTCTTAAATGTATAGCTCAACCCATGGTTTAATAACTCAGTTCCATGGTCCTTACAGCCAAGTGGACACAGCACCGCATAGTAGTTAAGAGCAAGACTTTCCTGTGGAGTCTGTCAGACTGCATTAATATCTATGTGATTGTCATGTACTCTAAGTCTTGAGAATACTCAAGTTTTGGCTTCAACTTTTGAATATTTCACTGTTATTAAATTAGGCCAAAAAAAAATACATGCAGAAATTAGTCATTTTTCTACTAAATATTTCTGATTTACAACCTTCTTCCTCCCTCCTTTTTTCTTTTTAGATTATCCAGACTCCTACTCAGATTGCCAGCTTTGAGACTGATGAATGCTACCATCACTGAAGAATTGTTTTTCAAAGGCCTCATTGGCAATGTACGAATTGACAGTGTCATCCCACACATTTTAAAAATGGAGCCTGCAGATTACAACTCTCAGATAATTGGTCACAGCATTTGAAAGCCGAGGCCATAGTGCTATATTCTTTGCCAGAACACAATAAGACACCAAATTGCAAAGTGAACTTATTGCTTCCGGAACATCTGGAAATTTTGACTTTAAAGAGTAACCAAAATCCAAGGTATTTTTTATTTTAGCTTCCTTAAGAATTTTTGAAGTGACAGGGCAGGCAGCAGGAATTAGAATTTCCCTTCCTGTCTTCTTCAAATGAATAAGAAATACTATGAATATATTCTTGGTGAAGATGATTCCTAAAGCTGTCACCTCTTGAATATCTAAACTAAGATCTCATTCTATTTTATAAAACAAATAAATTAGTCTTTTTTTTTCTGAATTGTGTTCTAGTCATATTTATCTTCATTGTGATCTAGTACAAACACCTAATGGTCAGAAATCCCTAGTAGGAGTTCCTTGCATTTTACTCTGCCATAATAATATAATCTGTTTAATTACCATGTCAAAAGAAAATTTATTTTATGCTCCATGGTATAATGATAATGTTAGAACTATAAGAAATAATAATTGACTATATATTATTTGTCTTTTGTGAATATTATGGCATCCATTAGCATATACCCTTCTCATTGCTGGCAATGAGAAATAGGCCATTCATGATCTTAGGAGTTGACATTTTTAGTGTTGTATATTATTAGTTACAAGCACTTTTTATTTATGTAGCAGAAAATTGTCTTTGAGAATAAGATTGGGTTGATGTTTTAATATTTTTGGTTTTCTGCTGTGTTTTAAAAGTAATAGAGACTGATTGAGCCCAAAATGTTTCAGTTTTTCAAAATAGATATTAAAATTGTTGCTCTTTCATTCCATAAAAAGTTGATCTCTCTCCCACTTTTCTGACCTGTGTTAGAGCTTCCTGACACTGCTATGGGTTTTAACCAATTTCTTTTAGGTCACTAGAAAAACCCCCACCCAATTTAGCAAGTAATAGGTTTATCATAGCCAATCTATGTTTACAAGGTGAGCAATTGATAATTTTTTATTTTAGCATATTATGGGGGTACAAGTGTTAAGGTTACATATATTGCCCATGCCTCCCCTCCCCTCTTGAGTAAGAGCTTCAAGTGTGTCCATAAATTGATAATTTTTTAAAATAAAGGAATATGCACTGATTTCACTATAAAGCAAGGAAGGACTGCTTTAATAATAGTGTGAGGATCAGCCTAAAGCCTTGTTGCTGCCACAACAAAAGCATTTTAGACCACTTGGATGTCTTCCACAGTAATTTTTTTTTTTAAGCAAACCCGATGCTGTTAAAATATTTGCTCTGATTTCATGAATTATATTGGTATATCTATTAGTTGATTTTTAAAACACAAATACAAAGATTTTATTGCACTCAGAGTACATTTTTTATAAAGATTTTTGCAAAAGAAGAAACACTAAAGTTTTTTGTGAGAATGTGGATTTTACTAATTACTACTTTATAGTAATCATAAGTTTGAAAATACCCACTTACAGTTTTTACCAACTTAGTAAGGGAAAGCTTTCCCTATTTAAAACATGATTTTAGTCAATAGTTTTATTTAAAATTATCAGCTGAAGAAACTACATTTAGTATAAGATATTCAAATAAAAAAATCAGTAGGTTTATACCTTTATAAACCCAATGTAGTAAGCCAAGGAATCAGGGGAATAATCCTTTACAGTAATGTATTAATGGTTAATTAAGATGTTTCTTTCAGGTATTTTTCCTGACTAAATTTGTAGTTATATTTGGAAGTGTTTTTTAAACTATATTAAAATGTGACTTGCATTGCAAATTTCTGTATCTTGCCAATATATTTGTAAATATATTCAGTATCCTATTTGTTCAATGGTTGGTTATTCTTTGTTCTATTTTGTTTTCATCTTAAAGTGTAGATCTGCTATATTAAGAAATCTCTAGTAAGAATCATTACTGATATAACAGGTTGTTTTGGCTCTTAGGTGCAGTGGGTGATTTTAATTAAAGTGCTTCCAGGAAGGGAAAAACATGGAAAACATTTCCATGTCCGATATTTTAGGATTATTCACAATTCACCTTGAAGACTTTCAGCTAAATACTGCAGATTATCCTTTTTTTTCTTTCTTAAAATCTTGTAAAGTATAACTACACAATGACAAATAAAACAAGAGAGAAGAAATCAAAGAACAGAGTTCAATAAAAAAATTTTTTGGAAAACAAAATGCAGGTGTAAAAAGACCAACTGACTTAGCAGAACCAGAACCAAGGAAGCTCTAATCTGAGCAGCAGTGCAATGAGAAAGAAGCCAAGATACCTTGCAGAATCCAGACAAGATGCTCAGTGCCTGAAGGAACAAGGTGCTCAGATGCAGACATGATACTTGAGACATAAAAAGAAAAGGGGTGGTTAGGACTCTGAATCTACCCCTACTTAAGTTAGGTGACCACTTTCCTTACCCGGACCTTTTCAGGCAGGAGGAGGCCAGAGATTAGTTCTCTTGAGAAACTGAACTGAAGATCGTAAGACCTATAAGGATATAAGGATACAGATAAGAGAAGGCTAGGATAAGATATAGGGTTGAAAATATGGGTTAAGTGAAAATCTGAATTCTGTATGTGGGCTCCCTAACCTTGTTCCCAGAATCCTAACAATCAAGGATAGGCTTCTCTGCCAGAATTTTTTTCTTTGGACAAGCTAATTGGCCCCAGAGAAAACCTGAAAAGACATTCAAGTTTGATTGCCTTTTGATTTAAAAAGAGAGGGGAAAGAAAAGTCTGCTTGCCACCTAATCACTTTTAAACGGATCCCACAGATTACCAAATTATGTATGTATACATTGGGTTTCCATTCAGCTTTTTTTTTTGAGACAGAGTCTCACTTCATTGCCCAGGCTAGAGTGAGTGCCGTGGCGTCAGCCTAGCTCACAGCAACCTCAAACTCCTGGGCTCAAGCAATCCTGCTGCCTCAGCCTCCCAAGTAGCTGGGACTACAGGCATGTGCCACCATGCCCGGCTAATTTTTTTCTATATATATTAGTTGGCCAATTAATTTCTTTGTATTTATAGTAGAGACAGGGTCTCGGTCTTGCTCAGGCTGGTTTTGAACTCCTGACCTTGAGCAATCCGCCCGCCTCGGCCTCCCAGAGAGCTAGGATTACAGGCTTGAGCCACCGCGCCCGGCCTCCATTCAGCTCTTTAGTGCCCTATTATTAAATGTGAATTTAGAGCCCAGGATCACCACGTAATTTGAGGAAAGTCTCTAATGCATGAGAGACCAAACAAACATGGGAGGTGATGAGCAGATATAATGCAAGGAACAGAAAAATAGCCACCCCCAGTATAATTAATATTTTGAGAGAGATAGTTGTTATATCCATAAAGTGAGAATAAGATGTTTTGAAAATTTTTGGAGCAAGGAATTGGAAATTAAAAATGATAACCAAAGCAATTCATTAGAAGGAGTGGAAGATAAAGTTCTTGAGAAATTCATCCTAAAAGTATAACCAAAAGACAAAGAAATAGAAAATAGGAGAGAAAAGATAAAATTAGAGAATCAAATAAGGTCTAACATTCAATAGTAAGAGTTTAAGAAAAACAGAAAAGACTTAAGAAAATGAAATTAATTAGTAAATAATATAAGAAAAGTTCCACAAAAGAGCATGTGTCTCTGGGTTGAAAGGATCCACCATTATAAATTTTATTAATAAAAGATCCATACCATCTTGAAATTAGAACAATATAGCCAAAGAGAAGATACTGCATTGTTGCTTCTAGCAGTATAGTGGAATAGATACTCAGAAGGCCTTTGATCTATTGCTGGGCTCACACACCTGAGATGAATTCTCACAGGAGTCTAAGGTTGTTTCAGGTCATTAGTATCCCCTGGTCCTGGCGGAAGCAAATGTAAATATTCTCTGGAGAAAATATCCATAATTGACATCAGAAGTTGGCACACTTTTCTCTAAAGGTCCAGAAAGTAAATATTTTTGGCTTTTTAGGCCATACAATGTTACAACTACTCAAAAAGTGCAAAAGTAGCTGTAGACTACATAAATGAATGAGCATAGCTGTGGTCTAGTAAAACATTTACAAAAACAGGCAGTGAACTGGATCTGGCCCTTGGGGTATAGTTTGCTAACCCCTAATTTAAAATCTCAGTATTCTCACAGATTAAGCTCAAACATACATGTGTTCACAAAATTATCAAAGTCACAAGCCATTTGAATGAGTCAGAAGTAAGCAATGTATATAGACCTTCAAAGACAATATTAGATATCAAAATTGTTACATGCAGAATATAGCTATATATATATGTTTTAAGGAAAAAAAGATCGACTCTAAAAGTAAACAAGAAATAGGAGCAAGGCCGGGCGCGGTGGCTCAAGCCTGTAATCCTAGCTCTCTGGGAGGCCGAGGTGGGTGGATCGTTTGAGCTCAGGAGTTCGAGACCAGCCTGAGCAAGAGCGAGACCCCATCTCTACTATAAATAGAAAGAAATTAATTGGCCAACTAAAATATATATATAGAAAAAATTAGCCGGGCATGGTGGCACATGCCTGTAGTCCCAGCTACTTGGGAGGCTGAGGCAGCAGGATTGCTTGAGCCCAGGAGTTTGAGGTTGCTGAGAGCTAGGCTGACGCCACGGCACTCACTCTAGTCTGGGCAATAAAGTGAAACTCTGTCTCAAAAAAAAAAAAGAGACAGGAGCAGCA
>VSMD01118763.1:0-20352 GCA_008750895.1 Mirza zaza
TCCTATATTGGGAGGAAAAAGTATGAAAAGTGGAGCATTGCTTAGCAGTCCAGGATCACAAGACAGATGATGTTGTAACCTGTCAAGTGAAGATGTCAACATCTGTGAGTTGCAAAGTAATTCAGAAGAGTCTGACTCCAAAATAGCATATGTGAATTGTTTAGGAATATTTTAATAAGTAAAATTAGGAATAATTTGACCATATGATTTTATGTTCTTTCAACATGTTATGTACCCTAATGTTTATAATCAAATAAATTAAACATCTTAGAATTAAATAACCTGCTAAATAACATTTAAGTCTTCTCTAGAGTTCATTTTGGCTTTAGCTATGTCTCTATAATAATGTACAGTTGAAGAATTATGTTCAAGGCTATATAACATACTTTGTGATATTAATTTGATAAACCGTTAGAATTCTTTTGTAATTTTAAAATCTGAGCTTTTAATCTTTAGTTTTATTGTCTTGTTGAATATGTAAAACTTTAATATTATATATTTCTTCTATTTTGAGAATTAAAGAGAGGTTTAGAAAACTCTTACTCTCAGGGGCAGAGCAAGATAGTGGACAAGAAACACCACCAGACATAGTGTTTCTGCAGAAAAGACAGATTCTAGGAGAAATTCGAAGAAGCTAGCAGATGAGCATACATCGGATGAGGGTCGGAAGGAGGGGTACCTGAGACCATGAGAGACTCCATGGGAGGAGGTTGCAGAGGAGAACTAGAAGCAGAGACCTCCCAAGTAGCCTGGAGACCAGTGGCAAGGGTAGGGTGAGCAGTTAACTCTCCCCTCCCTTGCATCTCAGACTACTGTTGGGCTCCCCAGTGGTTAGAGAGACCTGCGGACACCAGCCCAGAGACGGCCACCACCAGTGAGTGGTAAGCCTGTAGTGGACACAGCACCAGGCTCCCAACTCCCTCGGGACACCTCCCTGTGCACAGACCTGAGCCACGTGGCAGGCACCATATTGCTCCATTGTCCCCTCCCCCTTCCCTATCCATGGCTGCCAAGAGAGACAACATAGCCACCAGCCAGAGGCATCTCCAGGGAATGGGACCTTCCCTTTGGGGGCCATACAGCTGACTGAGGGGTACTCAGACAGTGAGCTCTCTACCCACCAGCCCTCCCAGGTGCTGCTAGCCCTGTGATTCCAGGAGAATAGGGCAGACCCTGAGGCTGAAAGACATCAACCCAAAACCTATGGGACACAGCTAAAGCAGTCCTGAGAGGAAAGTTTATTTCCATAAATGGCTATATCCAAAAATCAAAGATCACAAAATAGACAACCTAATGAATCATCTCAAAGAGCTGGAAAAAGAACAGACCAACCCCAAACCCAGCAGAAGAATTGAAATCATTAAGATCAAATCAAAACTAAATGAAATTGACAACAGGGAAACCATACGGAAGGTTAATAAAACAAAAAGTTGATTCTTTGAAAAAGTAAACAAAATTGACTCACCTTTGGCTAGACTAACAAAAATCAGAAAAGAAAAATCTCTAATAAGCTCCATCAGGAACAATAAAGGAGAAATTACAACTGATGCCCCAGAGATACAAGATATAATTTATGAATACTACAAAAACCTCTATGCACACAAACTGGAAAATGTGGAGGAAATGGACAATTTCTTAGAAACACACAGCCTCCCTAGGCTCAACCAGGAAGAAATAGAATTCCTGAACAGACCGATATCAAGTACTAAAATTGAAACAGCAATAAAAAACCTTCCTAAAAAAAGTCCTGGACCAGATGGTTTTAAACCCAAATTTTACCACATCTACAAGGAAGAACTGGCGCCTATCCTGCAGAAATTATCCCACAACATCGAGAAGGATGGAATCCTCCCCAACACATTTTATGAAGTGAACATAACCCTGATACCAAAACCAGGAAAGGATGCAACAAAAAAAAAACTACAGACCAATATCCCATATGAATATAGATGTAAAAATTCTCAACAAAATCCTAGCCAATCAAATCCAGGTGCTTGCCAAGAAAATAATCCATCACAACCAAGTGGGCTTCATCCCAGGGATGCAGGGATGGTTCAACATACACAAATCTATAAATGTAATTCACAATATAAACAGAAGCAAAAACAAAGATCATATGATCCTCTCAATAGATGCCGAAAAAGCATTTGACAAAATTCATACACCCTTTTATGATAAGAATGCTCAACAAATAGGCATAGACTGGGCTCACCTAAAAATGATACAAGCTATAAATGACAAACCCACAGCAAATATCATACCGAATGGGGAAAAGTTGAAAGCATTCCCACTTAGAACTGGAACAAGATAAGGTTGCTCACTATCTCCACTTCTGTTCAACATAGTGCTGGAAGTCCTTGCTACAGCAGTCAGACAAGAGAGCGGAATTAAGGGCATCCAATTGGGAGCAGAAGAGCTCAAACTCTCACTCTTTGCTGATGACATATTATACCTAGAAAACCCCAAGGATTCAACCAAGAGACTCTTTGAATTGATAAATGAATTTGGTAAAGTCTCAGGATACAAAATCAATACACAGAAATCAGAGACATTCATAAACACCAACAACAGTACAAGTGAGAACAAAATTGAAGACTCAATTCCCTTCAAAATAGCAACAAAGAAAATAAAGTACCTAGAAATATATTTAACTAATGAGGTAAAAGACCTCTACAGGGAGAACTATGAAACACTGATGAAAGAAATAGCAGAGGATTTAAACAGGTGGAAGAATATACCATGGTCTTGGGTTGGCAGAATCAACATTGTTAAAATGTCTATAGTACCCAAAGTGACCTACAGAGTCAATGCAATCCCTATTAAAATACCATCATCATTTTTCAAAGATATAGAAAAAATAGTTTTACACTTCGTATGGAACCAGAGAAGACCCCCTATAGCAAAATCAATCCTAGGCAATAAAAAAACAGGAGGTATCAATTTACCAGATTTCAAACTATACTACAAGGCTATAGTAATTAAAACAGCTTGGAAATGGCACAAAAACAGAGACATTGACCAGTGGAAAAGAACAGAGAACCCAAATATAAAACCATCCTCATATAGCCAACTAATCTTCAACAACGCAGAAAAAACATACACTAGGGAAAAGAATCCTTAGTCAATAAATGGTGCTGGGAAAACTGGATAGCCACATGTAGAAGACTGAAACAGGACCCACACCTTTCACCTCTCACAAAAATCAACTCTTGCTGGGTAACAGACTTGAACATTAGGTGTGAAACTATTAGAATTCTAGAGGAAAATTTTGGAAATAATCTTCTAGACATTGGCCTAGGAAAACTGGATAGCCACATGTAGAAGACTGAAACAGGACCCACACCTTTCACCTCTCACAAAAATCAATTCACACGGGGTAATAGACTTAAACCTAAGGAGTGAAACTATTAGAGGAGGAAAACGTTGGAAATACTCTTCTAGACATTGGCCTAGGCAAAGAATTTATGAAGAAGACCCCAAAGGCAATCATAACAACAAAAAAATAAATAAATAAATGGGACCTGATCAAATTAAAAAGCTTCTGCACAGCCAAAGAAACAATCAAGAGAGCAAACAGAATGGGAGAAAATTTTCACAAGCTACACATCTGATAAAGGGCTGATAACTAGAATCTATTTATAACTCAGGGTTGTTTGATGTTTTTTCCTTGCTGATTTTCCTATCAAAAAATGGGCAAAGGACATGAACAGAAACTTCTCAAAAGAAGACAGAATAATGGCCAACAAACATATGAAAAAATGCTCAACATCTCTAATCATCAGGGAAATGCAAATCAAAACCATGATATCACTTAACTCCAGTGAGAATGGCCTTTATCAAAAAGTCCCAAAATAATAAATGTTGGCATGGATGCGAAGAGATAGGAACACTCCTACACTTCTGGTGGGACTGCAAACTAGTTCAACCTCTGCAGAAAGCAATATGGAGACACCCTAAAGTGATACCAGTAGATCTACCATTTGATCCAGCAATTCCACTACTGGGCATCTACCCAAAAGATCAAAAGTCACTTTATGAAAAAGATACTTTCACTCGAATGTTTATAGCAGCACAATTCACAATTGCAAAGTTGTGGAAACAACCCAAGTACCCATCAATTCATGAGTGGATTAATAAAATGTGGTACATGTATACCATGGAGTACTATTCAGCTTTAAGAAACAATGGGGATATAGCACCTTTTGTATTTTCCTGGGTAGAGCTGGAGCCCATTCTACTAAGTGAAGTATCTCAAGAATGGAAAAACAAGCACCACATGTACTCACTAGCAAATTGGTATTAACGGATCAACACCTAAGTGGACATATAGGAGTAACATTTATCAGGTGGGAGGGGCGAGGAGGGGATGGATATATACAAACATAATGAATGAGATGTGCAGCGTTTGGGGGATGGTCATGCTTGAAGCTCTGACTTGGGGGCAAGGGCAATATACGTAACCTTAACATTTGTACCCCCATAATATGCTGAAATAAAAAAAAAAGAAAACTCTTACTCTCACTCTTATTCTTCCCATAATGTTTCTACCCCAAATATATCCTGGGAATTACTAATATTTCGTTCACAGAACTCTTCCTCATCCTTATTTATATCTGCATGCTATTCAATCATAACGATGTGTGATAATATATTCAATCTGTATCCTGGGGATGGGGATTTGGATTGTTGCCAGCATATTGCTATTATATATAACGTCACAATGAATAAACTGCACATTCCGTTCCGTGTTTATTCAAGGCACACCTCCACAGATAAAAATTACAGTGGCGGTACATTGTTAAACTTGAGATCCTTGGGTCAAAGTATAAGTAAATATGTACTTTTATGAAATATTGCTAAATGGCCCTTCAGTAGTTTATTAGAATACCTTTCTCCATAGGTTCTCCAATAGGTGTTTCATTAAACTTTTGAAATTTTTGCCTGTACAGTGCATGAAATATAGTATTGCAGTGAAGTCTTAATGTTGTCTCTTTTAATGATTAAAGAAGATACGCATCTCTCTCTTTGAATTTGGTCTTTTTCTTTTGCTCTTTCTCTGTTTTTTCTGTTCTCGTGTCAATTTTAAAAATTATTTTTTGTAATATGTTAGTTTCAATATTTTCTTCCTATTTTCATTTGTCTTTTGACTTCGATTATATTGTTTTTCTTGATACATTAGGGAAAAGATCTTTTCCCTCATTTCACTATTCCTGCCTCCCTATAGCCTCAAAAAAAAAAAAAAAAAGAAAAAGAAAACAAAGGATTCAAAAAAGGAATGAAAGAATGAGTTGATTTAGTAGGTCATTACATCCTGTCCAGTGCTAAGAAGAGAAAGAAATGGATTTTAAGTGTAACATTAATCGACATTATAAAAAGACAAAATAGGATAGAAAATGCTTTTACATCTGAAAATTGACTAGTTTCAGTGGCTCACACCTGTAATCCCAGCACTTTGGGAGGCCAGGAGTTTGAGACCAGCCTGGTCAACATAGCAAGACGCTGTCTCAAAAATATATATATATAACAAATAGTGATTAAAACTATAAATGCTTTTACCTGAAAATGACTAAAATGTCATGTATGGTTTTAACCCACGGTATTACTGGTAAGAAGATGCAGTGAGCATGGTTGAAAACATGTATAAGGTAATGGGTAAAACAGGAAAACACTCAGTTTGGTAACCTAGAAATTTCAGACCATTGATAAACTACATTATGTATTGATATATAGAGAGGAATTTCAATTACACAAAAAATTAATAATGGCTTTCCCTGAAGGAATAGAATTCAAGTAGCTTTTTATTTTTACTTTTGTCTATTTTTTATTAAATGAATTACAATAATCTTGCATTGTTTAATGATAAAAAAAAGCATTAATATATTAGTCAAGTCAAATATAAAGCTATACCTCAAGTGGTCCATATGAAATATTATAATGCTGATGATATATTTACCTAATTTATACTAGTCATATATTCCCATCTATTTAATAAAAATGCTCTTAAAACATTACCAAATTGGCCTAGATGGTAGAAATATGTTGCTTTTCATCCTACACATTGAAATATGAGATAAAAGCCATATAGGTTTTATAATTCATCTACTAACTGGTTAAATATATTTCAAGAAGAAAGTCTTAGGTTTTCATAGACATCCATAAACTCAAATTAAAAATAACTTATTAAGAAAGTTTAAAAATATAGAATCATCTTCCATAAGATACACAAATGCACGCTATGTAAATCTGGTGAATGTGGAAGATTATTGGTAATAGGCATACCATAATACTCATGTCTAGAATTACAAAGCCTGCATAACATACAATGTGAATAGACGAGTGGATTGCTTAGTATGCTGTACATATACCAGAAAAAGGGTATAAATTATTCAGTGTATTGGTAGAAATTATTTAAAATCTATACTAATATAAATCTTTCTGAAAGGTTTTGGCTTGAATATATTCTTTTTGACAAAAGAAAGAGTTGCTAAATTACACGATAATATCAGTTTGATATTAATCAATTCCCTCTCTGACTAATCTAACAGTTGTCCTAATCAGTGCTGATTAAATTAGCTTAATTTGTTTTAGCAAAGACCACAGATATGTAACAGTCATGGAAAGAGACAATAAATCGTAAGCCAAAGGGGTGCTTAAATTACTGCCAGAAGGAACCCCAAACATCTCATGTTCAAAGAATTACCCAATAATATAGCATAGTAGGTGGTAAATGAGTAATAAAGTAAGTAATACAATTCCATGTTGGAGTCCAAACACAAGTGTTAAAATAACATTTAACATTAAGATTGCAGTAATTTACGTAAGATGCCTGGCAGGAAAGGAGTGTATTGTGTTACAACAAAAATTATAGCAGGAATAATCTCCTTATTTGTATTGGTCAGGTAGCCTGAAATTCTAGATGTGATATTTGGAAAATGTGAAATTCGTATCTGGGAACTTTTTATTGTAAAACAAGACTGGAAAGGTAGAGTGTACAGTGAGCTAGTTAATCTGTCATATGAATATTTACCAAGATGCTGTATTTACTGAAAATAAGGCCAAAATTTAACCCATTCTCATTTAAATACAATTTGTATTTAGCCAGTGTCTGATTTTTAGGGGTATTTAATTATTTAATAATCTCTTTTTTATACCAAGCTTTTAGTCTCAAAACACCTCTATAAGTCACTTTTACTGAAATGTTTTGTTACCATTCCTTGGATATTCCTCAAGGTTTGGTTATGGCCTTGTGCTTTTTTCTGCTATAATTTTATCTCGGTGAACTCAGCATTCCTGCCTTCAGAAAGCCCTTCCCAGTCTGTCTGACACGGCCAAATCTTCCCCATAATGTGCTTTCTAGCATCATGAAACTCTTCTCTGTAAGCTTAATTGCGATTGTAATTTTATATCTCCAGGTGAATTAATTAATGTTCATTCACCCATCAAATTTAAATTCCACTAAGACAGTAACTATGTCTGCTGTTCTTTAGTTTTTTATTCCCACCACAAAGCGTAATTATCTGTGCATAGTGCATAATCAAGAAATATCTGTTGAAAGAATAAGTGAACAGTGAATCTTCTTCCCTAAGCCATTCACATCTACTAATGACACCTCAATTTTCCCAGTCTTCATATTTGAAGAACATAAAGTTTGTCTGTTTTCCCTATTTTACTGCCCATTTGAAATTGTCACTCAGTATTATTGTTTTTCAGAAAAGACTGTAGTAACTCTTAGCTCTCACAACACTGTTATTTTTCTTGTTACTACATTCATCGTAATTCACAATATTTCATTTACTTCCTTGTCTTATTCTAAAAAATACCTCTTCACTTTGGATTATTCCGGGAGGCTCCTAACTAATCTCTCTGTCCTTTCCTTCACTTCTTTGGCTTAAATAGGCCAGAATCATTTTATTTTTTATTTGCTTCCATCAATTCCATTTCAATTCTGTTACTTACCAACCCATGTGCAATCAACCTAACTTATTAAGGCACATTAAAGTATCTGTTGTCTGTAACTATTTATCATTTACTCAGTACTCACACTTCTCCCTCCGTTGATTTTTGTAGTCTCCTTATATATAATTTCCTTGTAACTTTTGCCTTATACTGCCCAATTAGCTTTAAGTCATTTCTGCTCGCTGCTATACATATTTTCCCCAAATCATATTTATGAACTATAACAATATGTTTAAAAACCAAAACTAAAATTTTAAAACTCTTTCCAAAGGTGTTAGGGGGCAAAATCCTGGTAGTTTAATATATTGGTTAAATTTAATAGGGAGGAGAAACATTATACAGATGCTATTTTAATAAATATTTGAGTCAATCATCATGAAAATTAAGAGAGAAATTATATGTGTAAGCAAGCACTTACTATTCAGTCAAATAGCTCATAAATAGTAATGAAGTGATATTAGTAAATTTCATCTAGTGATGGATATTTGGAATGCATTGCTGACGCTGCTGTTAAAATTTCTAATTTAATCATGAGATGTCTGTTAATCATATAAATCCAGTGTTTGAAGATTGATAAAAGTGCTCACTTTTCAGAAAGTGTCATTTTTACTGAAGTGCAAAGAAATCCCTTCCTTGGAATTTATGCACTCCTCTGCCCACCCCCTCTTTTAAAACATAAACGATTTGTAAGAAATGCTTAAATTTGCTAGCAGAACTCTGTTCTTTAATACTACTTACACCTACATATACAATGAATAAGTATTATGTAATGTAAATCTATAAATTTATGTTTGGTCATAATGTTTTCTTAAAGTGAATCATGTCTGTCATTTATTAAGGGTATACGCTCTGATTAAGCCCTTTGATGATCTTTATCAAGTACTCCAGTTTACTTGAATGGCAATGAAGGATCTGAAGTCGTGCATGTTGATTACTTAACCTTGTTAATTTACAACATATTTTGGTGCACATCAATGCTAAATTAATCTGAAGTTATAAAAATGGCTATAAACAGCACGTTAGCAGAGTCACTCATTAAATTCTAGAACTCCACTCAATTAATTCTTAATGGTGATAATAATCTCTGTACTTAATCAGTTATAATTTCTGTTTTATTATATAAACTTTACATGTTCATCAAAGAAAATTAGAAAAAAAAATTAAAAGTAAAACAATGTGGAAGGATATTTTTCCACAATAAATTTTTTGGCTATACTTTATCACTACTCTTATTTTCTTATCTCTGTCAGGAGAAAAAGAACGAAAGTTATCCAGAATCACTATTCATTTTTTTACACAGGCACACATACGCACGCAGTGATTCATTTGCCTGTGTTTAGCTTAGTTTTGTTGTTTCAATTTTTTGCTCTTCATTATTTCTTTTAATGTAATACTGTTTATTTAACTTCAAAAGCATTTCAGCATTCTAAATACAAAAAAACAACAACGTTGCAAATGCATTTAAGTACAGAAGGTTCTTGAACTTTCATTGATACAATGGCTGACAATTAAGAGTTCTACAGTTTGCTTTAAAACAAACAGTTTAAAAACTACCGTACTTAACTAAAAAAAAAAAAAAAAAAAGATTCCATGCCAGTTAACCCCGCTTTGTCCACAGCTAAGAATGGCAGCGGGATGCTATGTCACTATATACAAAACAAGACAACCTGAAGCTAAATGGATGCCCGCTGCGGTGCCAACAGGTCCAGCCCACAGGGCGTGCCCTGAGCTACGGCCCCTCCAAAGGGCGTCTTCCCCACAGCCGCAATGCCAAGCAGCAAGAGTTGGTCTCAGTTGTTTTGTTCTTTTTACAAACTATAGATATGTACAGTTGATAACTCAAGATTTGTAGCCAATAACCATATAGTTAATACCACTTTACAAATTAAAAAAGAAAAAAAATGCCAGAAACATCTTTCAATGCCTTCACACCAACAGCAAAGCGCACAGAGTGAGGAGATCACAAGAGTGCCTCTTTGTTTTAAAAATGTGTAGAAATATGTACAACTGTGATACAGTTTCAGGGTGCTCCAGACACCCATGGCCACTTCATATAAACCACTGACGATTTCTAGAGCACTTTGATACTACAATATGATCGTGATCAAATTTCATCATTAAACCTAATGAGGGCAGTAGACATTTCTCAAATAAGAGATGTGTCAATTATGGTGCTCCCCTACTGTAAGGTACTCACAAGGAGACAGATAAACAGGTATTTATTCCTCCTCCTCCTCTCCCTCTTCCTCCTCCTCCTCCTCTTCATCTTCCTCTTCCACCTTTTTCCTGGCAACTTTAGCGGGATGCTTTGTGCCATCAAACTTTCCTTTAGACTTACAGTCAGCAACATGCTTCTCATACTTCTCCTTCAGCTTTGCAGCCTTAGTGATGTAAGGCTGCTTTTCACTGTCACTTAAGTTATTCCGCATCTCGCCCAGCTTTTTTGCCACATCTCCAATAGAGATGGCGGGGTTTGTAGATTTGATCTTGGGGCGGAATTCTGAACAGAACAGGAAGAATCCAGACGGTGGCCTTCTGGGGGCATTAGGGTCCCCCTTCTTCTTCCCTCCCTTGGCTGGTCCATAACCCTTCATTTCCCGATCATAGCGGACTTTATCCGCCTTTACCATTTCATCAAATTTAGACTTCTCTTTGTCAGACATTGTCTTCCACCTCTCAGAGCACTTCTTGGAAAATTCTGCAAAATTGACAGGGACCTCTGGGTGTTTCTTCTTATGTTCTTCTCTGCACGTCTGCACAAAGAAGGCATAAGCAGACATCTTGCCCTTTGGTTTCTTGGGGTCACCTTTAGCCATCTTGGCTGTATTGTTCGCTAGTCTGGGCAGCACAGGTCTTCTTTATTTCTTATACCACGCACCTGCTACTGAAATAATTTCCTGCTACCTGAAATACATCCTTTATGATTTCCTTAACTGTAGTTCTGCTGGTCGTGAACTCTCTTAGTTTATCTCAATGTCATCTTTTTCTCCATATTTGACAGAGATTGTCACTGGTTATAGAATTCTAGGTAGGTATTTTTTTTCACAGCAGTTTGAAGATATTTTACTGTTTTCTGGATATCAGATGTCAGTCTTTTGAAGATAATTGCTTTTGTGTGTTTTTGTATTTCTCTTTATCTTTAATTTTCTGTGATTTCAGTTATATTCATCTGGGTGCTTATTTCCTGTTATCGCTTTGATATGTTGTTTTTTAGTTTTATTCATTTTGTTTGCTCATGTTTAAATTTATACTACACTGGTTGATTCCAATAACTTAGGATGCCTCTCTTAGAAAAAGAAAACCCATGTATCATGTGCTAATCTTTTATGTGATTTTTAAGTCCTGTTTCAGTTTTTTAGAAGGGTTCAAATTCCATTAGTATGTTTTTATAAGCATAAAAATAGTTGTTCCTGTTTATTGGCTTTCAAAAACATGACTCCATATATTTCTAAAAATTTGGTTATTCTCAAATTCTAATTTGAAATGAGGGAAGATTCTTCTTAAAAATTCAACATTGAAAAGGATTTCCACAACATGCAATGTGTTTTCTATAGTTTATCGGATTTAATTTTGTACTTATTTTTAATATTTCTCAAAATTTAATTTTTAAATATTTGTTTAGTTTACATGATGATTTGAATTTCTTCAAATACCAACATTTCTGTAAGGTTTACTAGAAAATTAACATTGTGAAATAATTAGCATTATGTCAATTTCTGAATCAGAGATAGACATCTGGAGACTTGCATTCTCAGGAAAAAGAAAACTGTCCAAGAAGTAAAAATCATATATTTTAGATATTAATTGACCTTTAATTTATTACTTAAGGTCACAAATATATAACAGAATTAACATTTGACTAGGAGCTAGTAAGATTACCATTTATGTTGTGTTACCTTTTAGGTAGAAAAATGCAATATATCTTTTTAGGTAAAAAGTAACAATGCGACTTTTAAAATTATCTTTATGCCTGTTCGAATATAGAATGTAAGTTATCTTTGAAAATTGTATATTTTAAATATGTTCCTAGTCATTAAAATCACTGAGGCATCTATTCAAGGAGTTCGAAACAGTGTCACAAATAAACATTCACTTGCCCAGTGAAAGAGGTACTATTTAATGTCTGTTGAACAATGAAGAGATATGTATAATTCATATCTAAATTATGAAATTTAGTTGAGGATAAGTCTGGCAAAGCGTTAAGGAGAGATGTTTTGTAGAATGTGTACCCATATAAAGCATTCATTGTTTCAGTCTTATTACTCTCATATCCCTGTATGACATTATTTTAAAACTTTCAGAGAATCAAGAATCATGTGTTTATTAGAAAAACCGAATAGTCCAATCTTATTACTAAGGAGTCCCACGTTACCAGCCAAGGAGCCTTTTTCTCATTTTAACTTTCTACTTGCCATCTTTCAACATTTAATTTTCTAATGATATAATTCTTTTGTTTTTAGCCACTTGCCATATAAGTAGATATTAATTTGTTTTACCAAACCCATGTGCAAGAAATGTAACCATGTTTTTAAATTTCTAAATGAAATGAAATATGGTGTGAGCTGAGCACCCTACTTACTCACCAAGGATACTGAAACATCTGGATTGAGTCAATCGCAGGGCTCCCTGTCCAACTCTGTGTGATGGCACTGGATTCCAGAAGGTCGATGCATTTCTGGGAATGAGAAGAGCCTCAGTACACACGTGATGGGCGTCGCTGCACTGGTGAAGCACATAGCAATGGGCTCTTTGCTGCTGCAAGAAGCTGCGGGCCCTTCCCTGTGTTCTCTGCGAAACCTTGGCGTGCTTTAGGATGGAGATTTTCCCTTGGCAGCAGCTTCTCTGTAACAGGAAGGTCGGAAGTTTTCTTGCTGCTTTTTATAATGGTGAGCTTATCAGCTGGCTGAAGATTTTCTTTAAATCTTTGTCAAATTAAAGGACATAATTCCTCTCTCTGGCACAAAGAAAAGGCTATATATACCTAGGTATTAAAAGATAAACTTTAGATAAATTTCACAGGGTTTATTTGAGGAAAGGACAATGTGTGAATTGGGCAGCACTCAGAACAGGAGGTTCAGAGCTCTGCCCACAGCATGGGCAGTGAGCCTTCCAGGCTGAACAGGGCAACACAGGGCAGAAACCACCTGACTGGCTACAGCTAGGGGGCTGCCTTTGCAGGCATGGAGTGATGAGGCAGTTGCCTTATTTGAGCGTAGCCTGATGAGTTGGCTGTGTGGGATTGGCTGAAGCTTGGCTGCTTGTGATTAGCTGAAATTCTGTTATTACCTGCAAAAAATGTCTCCAATGGATGTACAGTTACAAAAGTCTGGAAGGGCTCTCTTGAGAGAAGTGAAACCAAGGGTTAAGGCTCTGACATTTTGCTGCAGTGTGGGTGGTGAGAAGAACTTGGTATGGTCCCTTACAGTAGAGTTCAAAGACAATCTTTCTGTGGTATCATTTACAAAAGACCAGTAGGAGCGGATCTCATTGCTATTAAGGCCAATGGTAACACCTTCTGTCAAGGCAACCCAGTCAATTAACTGACAATTTTAGTTTGAAAATGTCATTTATCCTTTCAACATTCCCAGAATAATGAGGGTGATAGGGACAATGGTAATTCCATTCTGTTTTAATACCTTGTTTAACCATTTTATAACTTGTCAAGTGAGAGGAGTCCTTCTGTCACTGGACAGTTCTAAAGGAACGTCCCATAAAGGAAACAGATTTTCTAACATCATTAGCTGCTTCTCCAGCATTGGCCTTCCTGCATGGAAAAGCTTCTGTCCAACCAGAGAATATACAAACTACTACAATATTATATCACATTAAAGGTAGGAATTAAATGAAATCCATCTGTAAGTGTTCAAATGATCTAACAGGTGGCAGAAATACACCACCTGAAGTTTTGTCTTCCTGGGATCATGGGTTCGACAAACCAAACATTGGTTCTAAAACATTTTTAAAACTTAGAACAGTCAATACAATAATATTATTTCATAATTTGTATCATTTTATCTACTTCATCAGTCATGGAGTAAAATTTTTAATAATGGAAGCTTAAGACTCAAAGGAGCAAGTAGACCTCTGGACCCTCCATGAATCAATGCTTAATGATAAATTCACTTCCTTTCATATACCAATTTTGTTTTCACCAAATCAGGTGAGTAACACTGTTTATTAAATAGGATATCATAGGTTATTTGAATGGGATAAATCCTTTTTTTTTTTTTTCCAAAATATTTTTTTCCATATTGGCACTTCTTTTTTTTTTTTAATTTTTTTTATTTCAGCATGTTATGGAGGTACAAGTGTTTAGGTTACATATATGCCTTTGCTACACCCAAGTCAGAGCTTCAAGCGTGTCCATCCCCCAGATGGTGCTCACCACACCTATTAGGTGTGAATATACCCATCCCCACCTATCCCCTCCCACCTGCCTGATACCTGATGAATGTTATTCCTAAATGTGCACTTAAGTATTGGTCAGTTAAGTCAGTTAACACCAATTTGATGGTGTGAGTACATGTGGTGCTTGTTTTTCCATTCTTATGATACTTAGTAGAATGGGCTCCTGCTCCATCCAGTATAATACTAGAGGTGCTAGATCACCATTGTTTTTTGTGGGCTGATGTATGTGGTATATGTATACTCCATGGTATACATATACCACATTTTATTAATCTACTCATATTAATGGGCACTTGGATTGTTTCCACATCTTACAATTGCGAATTGTGCTGCTATTAGCATTCTAGTACAGATGTCTTTTTTATAGAATTTCTTTTGTTCCTTTGGGTAGATGCCCAGTAATGAGATTGCTGGATCAAATGGTAGTTCTACTTGTAGCTCTTCGAGGTACCTCCATATTGCTTTCCACAGAGGTTGCACTAGTTTGCAGTCCCACCTGTAGTGTATGAGTGTTCCTATCTCTCTAACATTTATTGTTTTGGGACTTTTTGATAAAGGCCATTCTCACTGGAGATAAGTGATATCTCATGGGTTTGATTTGCATTTCCCTGACGATTAGAGATGTTGAGCATTTTTTCATGTTTGTTGGCCATTAGTCTAGGTTCTTTTGAAAAGGTTCTGTTCATGTCCTTTGCCCACTTTTTGATAGGGTTGTTTGATTTTTTTTCTTGCAATTTTCCTGAGTTCTATATAGATTCTAGGTATCAGCTCTTTATTGGATGTGTAGCATGTGAATATTTTCTCCCAGTCTGTAGGTTGTCTGTTTGCTCTCATGATAGTTTCCTTGGCTATGCAAAAGTTTTTTAATTTGAGCAGGTCCCATGTATTTATTATTGTTGCTGTGATTGCCTTTGGGGTGGTCTTCATAAATTCTTTGCCTAGGCCAAATATTTATAAGAGTTTTCCAACACTTTCTTCTAAAATTCTTATAGTTTCATGTCTTAGGTTCAAGTCTGCTATCCAGGTATTCCCTAGATTTAATCTAATTCCAAACCCTCTCCATTAAAAGATCTGATCAAACTCTGCTGTGAGCTAAATACTATCATTACCTCCATTTTACATCTGAAGAAACTGAAAACAAAGATTATATTAGTTTTCTATTCCTACCTAGCAAATTACCACCAACTTTGTGATTTAAGTGAAAACACTTTTATTGTCTCATGGTCTCTGTAGGAGAGAAGCCCTGGCATGTAGTCGAGCTGATTTCTCTGCTGCAGGGTCTCTCTAGGCTGCAATCCAGGTGTCAGTGAGAACTGTAATCATAACAGAGGCTCAACTGGGGAAATATCCGCTTCCAAGATCCTCAAGGTTATTGGCAGATTTTATCTCTTTGTGATTGTAGGTTGAAGGCTTCAATTTTTTGATGAAGAAAGCTCTCGAATCATAGAAGCCCCTCTAGCTCCAAGCCATATTGCCCATAAAATGCAATAAACTGTGTTTTTTAACTTATCTCTTACTAAGTATCCATTCAAATGATTATTGGTCTTTCAAGTTTCCTCTTCTTTAAAATGCCTATTTGTAAGCTTTGTTAATTTTTATTTGATTTTTATAGTGTCTTTTATAAACTCCTTTACAAACTCTTTTACATACTATGTGGTAATATTTTCATAGATTGTTTTAAATAACTTCTCCCAATTTAGTATATAATTTTTTATTTCATGGCATCTATTGATGAATTATAGTTTTATATTTTAATATAAAATTTGTTACTGTATGATTCTTTTCATTTAAATAGTTTTCTAGCAGAAAGTATATTAAAACTTCTTCAACTAAATGTTTTAAGTAGTGTTTTCTGCTTTTTTTATTTAATCAGGTTTATTATGTTCTAATTTATGATATACTCTTCTTTGAATTTTGACAAACACATACTGTCTAATAACCAACACCATAATCAAGATGTAAAACATTTTAATCCCCCCCCCCAAAGTTCTCTAACATCCCTTTTTAGCCAATTTAACTCTAAACCTCAGCCACTGGTAACTACTTGTGTTTTTGATTTCTATAGTTTTTCTTTTGACACAAAGTCATATAAATGAAATCATCCAATGTAACCTGAGAGTCTGGTTTCTTTTACTTAGCGAATTACATTTGAAGTATGTTCATGTTGTTGCACATTCAATAATGTTGCCTTCATGTGTGGGTATTATTACTATATGGATACCCTACAGTTTGTTGGCATTGTTTACCAGTCAAAGGAAATAAAAGTTGTTTTCTGTTTGAGGGGAATAAAGCTACTGTAAACATTCTGTGTAGATTTTGGGGGAAATGTAAGTTTTTGTTTCTCTTGAAGAAATACTTAAGAGTGGGATTGTAGGACTACATAGTAAATGTATGATTAACTTTATAAAACGTTGCCAAACTTTTCTAAAGTGGCTGTACCATTTTAATATTTCACCAGCAAGATATGAGAGTTCTGGTTGATCTACATCCCACGTCAGTACTTGTTATTGTCACATATTTATTTGTTTTTACTTGTTTGTTTGTTTTAAATTTTGGCCATTCTAACAAATGAGTGGTAACTCATTTGGCTTTACTCTGCATTTTCATGATGGCTAATGATGAACATCTGTTCATATGCTGACTTGTCATCTAAATATCTTCTTTGGTGAAAGGTCTGTTTCAATCTCCTTACCATATGTTTAATGAGATGTTTGTTTTCTAAGTTTTATATCTTGGGAATTCTTCATATATTCTGGATACAAGTCCATTTCAGAGACATGATTTGAACATTGTTTGAAAATGAAAAGTTTTCTTTTATTTCTATAAATTCCAATTGATCTATTTTTTCTTATATAGATTGTGTTTTGGTATCCTATCTAAAAACTCTTCGTCCAACTCAGTCTTACAGACTTCATCTACAGTTTCTTCTAGAAGTTCATTGATTATCATCTCTGTGTTTAGTTTTTAATTTAATTCTTATTTAAATCACTTCTTTCATTCTGCTTGCCTTGAATGAAATAGAAGCTTAGATTACGGATTTGAAACTTTCATCTTTTTAAATGTAAGCATTCAATGCTATCCCTTTCCCACAAAGAACTGTTTTAACTACATTTCCAAAATTTTTTATAGGTTGTATTTTCATTTTTGTTCAATGAAAAATATTTTTAAAATTTTCCCTTGAGACTTCCACTATGACCTCAGATTTTTCCATTGAGATTCCTTTACTGGGGGGCATGTTATTCCTCCAGATGTACTTATAATTATCTCGTTTAAGTTTTAAAGACATTGTTCAAATATTATCTTCCCAGTGAGGAAGACCATCTAATTTAAAATTATAACCTTTCGGGCTCGCCATTCTCCTTCCATTTTTTAATGTTTTCTTCACATAATTTATTATCTTCCTATAGGTTGTATATTTTTGTATATATGCACATAAATTATTTGTATTCGTGAATGTATAGATGCATTTATAAATTATGTATATTAGCATTACTTCAAAGATCAAATTATAGCCTCCTTAACAGCCATTTTATAATAAATTTATAGAAGATAATTTTTAATACTATTTTACAGATAAGAAAATGGAACCTGCAAGAATAACGTGATTTACAAATTTAAAAATCTATAATAGGAAGTGGCACTTTGAAAATTCTTGTATTTAAAAATCTAGTACCAGCTGGGCATGGTGGCTCATGCCTATAATCTTAGCACTTTGGGAGGCCAAGGCAGGAGAAATGCTTGAGGTCAGAAGTTCAAGACCAACCTGAGCAAGAGCAAGACCCCATCTCTACTAAAAATAGAAAAAATTAGCCAGGCATGGTGGTGCATGCCTGTAGTCCCAGCTGCTCAGGGGGCTAAAGCAGGAGGATTGCTTAAACGTAGGAGTCTGAGGTTGCTGTGAGCTGGCTGATACCATGGTACTCTAGCCAAGGCAACAGAGTGAGACTCTGTCCCCAAAAAGTAAAAATCTAGTACCTTTTTCAGTTGTACACATATATTCAGGCAGTTGTACACATAAGAAGTGTAAATAAGGATCTCAGACAAAGTTACATTAAATACATATTAAGGATTTTTTCTAGCTTTATTGAGGTGTAATTAACAAACAGAAATTCTATATAAGGATACAGCATGATTTGGCTATATGTATGCTTGTGAAGTGATTACCACAATAACGCTAATTGACATATCTGTCACCCCACATAGTTACCTGTGTGTGTATGTGTATGGCCAAAACATTAAAGATCTTTCATAGCATAATATTTAAATATACATTATATATGCATGAGTACATATACAATCAATAATTTTAAAGCAACCTATAAAAATAAGATTATTTTTAATCCTGAATAATTTTTAAAAATTAAATTACTAATAAAACAACTATTTCTATTAATTTGAAATTGTTTATTTTATAAATTATTTGAGTCTATGGTTATAGAAACATGCTCATGTTTTAAAAATAAAATTCCAGCTGAAACTTAAACATAGCTCACATTTTTCTAAGAAAGAATGTTTTAGAGTAAGAGTGAGTGCAATATTGTCTCAGTAGCCAGGCAACATTATGGCCTTGAGTTATTCTAATTCTCAAAACATAGCCTGGGGCTTCTTAATTCCCCTGAGACATTATTATTTCTAATAACCAGCTTTCCAGAGTTGCATTACTATTACATAGCTTTATTTATATGTGAGATGTATTTAGCTCTCAGATAGCAAAATTTATAAAGGTTTATCAGATGTTCCCTAGTGAGTTTGGCAGAATAATGAGCAAATCAGAATATTTCTTCCAAAATAAGCTTCAAACTCTGTTAAATCAGCCTCTGAGAAAAGAAAACAAACAAAGAGTCAGAGAGGCAAAAGCATAGGCATGGGTTTCTCTACAATTTCAAGTACAGTGTGTCCCAGCTTAATGGCACTTTGGAAATTAAATAGCAATTAAAAATTGTTGGCCAGGCACAGTGTCTCATGCCTGTAATCCTAGCACTCTGGGAGGCCGAGGCAGGAGGATCACACAAGGTCAGGAGTTGGAAACCAGCCTGAGCAAGAGCGAGACCCCATCTCTAATAAAAATAGAAATAAATTAATTGGCCAGCTAAAAATATATAGAAAAAGTTAGCTGGGCATGGTGGTACGTGCCTGTAGTCCCAGCTACTCGGGAGGCCGAGGCAGGAGGATGGCTTGAGCCCAGGAGTTAGAGGTTGCCGTGAGCTAGGCTGATGCCACGGCACTCTAGCCTGGGCAACAGAGTGAGACTGAGACTCTGTCTCAAAAAAAAAAAAAAAAAATTTGCTTAATCAGCCATCTTATATTTTTGGTAATATTGTACAATATTATTTGTCTCTTCTAAAAATACTCAGAACAATTCTCCTTCATTAATGTAAGCCATTTTCCATCTTCAATCAAATTAGGCAATCACGTCATCTTAAATTTATCTTAAGGATTGCCCTCTAATTCCAAGTTTCTGTCACATGCAAAATTAGTCACACTGATCAAGACTGCATAGCTCTTTTGAAAGGCTGTGCCAGAATCTGGCTGAAAAATTGCCAAGTGCTGAGTCCTTGGTCTTCATTAACACGTACTAGAGAAATACTCAGAGAGGTTTTAAACATACACCGTGTTAAATGAGCCAGTCACCACTAGAATCCTAGTAATTCTTTTTTTTTTTTTTTTGAATAAATAAAATCAATTGCAATGACTTTATTTTAGTGGCTTTTCAGGCCCCCAAAAGAGTCTCTTTTGATGAGGCTGTCACCCAGTCAACCATTTTCACTGTGGAGTCCTAATCACTGATTCTGTTTCGTAGATCTCAATGATTCCTTCATATAATCTCTTTTCCATTCCTTCATATGAGGTTACACCATTCTGCAAAGTACATTCATCTTTCTCTAATACTCTGAGATGGCATATTCTGGTTCCTACATTGTGTTCAAACCAGATCGTTTCTTATTCTCTGTTGTCATTAATGCTTTCATTAACTTCTTATTCCTCTTA
>VSMD01118765.1:0-51590 GCA_008750895.1 Mirza zaza
TATATATATATATATATATATATATATATATATATATATATATAGTGACTTTATTTTAGAAATTTTCAAATTTATAGAAAAGCACAAAGCAGGAAACTAAAGTCACTGATAATGTCACCATCCCTGGAATTACAGAGTTAACCGTTATTTATGTTCTTCTAATCTTTAATCTACACTTAGTGATCTATTTCTAATAAGCAAATGATCATATGTATATTTATTTTATACACTGGCCCTCATTTATTATATTACCAGAATTTCCCCATGTTGTTAAACATAACTTGAAAGGTTCCCAATGTAATAGGGAATACATTTGTAATTGTATTCCCTATTACAAAGGGAATAACAAAGAATTTTCTGATGTGCTTAGGTTTCAGCAAGATCTCTTTATTCTATTTATTTAACACTCAGGCTAATGGGGAAGAGAATTGTAAAATAGTAAAAATTTTAAACACAGGAGCTTGCACTGAGCAATATAGTACATTTTAAAGAAGAAAGTTTGAAAGTATTGCATTTTCATTGACATTAACACATGGAAATTTGAACCATTACCATTTTTACACCAGCTATTGTTGTGTGACTTATATTATCTAATGTGTTTCACAAATCTTGAGGTGAAGAGGTCTTTATTGCATAAAATGGACAAACTAACAAGTCTTATTATTTCTAGGAGGATTTGTATTTTTTCCCCTTGGATGTTAAGACCTCAGGGAACTGCGAGGGAAGATATTTTGTGAGCAAAAATATACTTGTTTTGAGATGTTTTTCCCCCTTAGCTTATCTGATCAAGAGCCACCTTACGCTAACTTATTTTCTTAAAGGGAAACTCACATTTCTAAATCCATATTCTTCTTCTGAAAGAGGAACTTCTTAGTGTAGCCAGACACTTCTCTAAGACAAAGCTTGTTGTACATTATACATTTGTAAAACCTCTTTTGACTCTTCATAACATCTTGGTACCTCTACCATGACTATAAACAAAGAAATCTTGTTAAAATGCCCTTTCCCCTATATTCCAATTCAATAATGGTGTAGGAAGGATCCTTATTTTTAACACATTCCCTGGGGATCCTAATGTCCAAGGATCACTCTTTGAGAAGCACTGCCCTACTCAATAAAGGCTCATCTCCTTAGCATAGGATACAAATCCCTTCTTAATCTGGCTTCCACCAGATCCTTCCCCTAGCAGACTTATTCATTATTTGTCACACCAATGACACATTCTTCTCTAACACACCATTCCACTCCATGCCCTCATCCCTTTGATCATGTGGTGTAGCTGTCCTTTCCTCCCTGGGTGTATTGAAACCTTCATCATCTTATGGGTCCAGATCAAATATTTCTTCTGGGAAACCTTCCCCTGTTCTGTAGGTAGAATGAATCTAGTCTTTCTCTGTGGTTTCAGAACCTGCTGCTCTTGTAACACTTCTCACAGAATTACTTGTATGTTTGTCTTTCTGCTAATTGGTACATATCATCCTATTCTGTGCCTGGTGGTTTCCTAGCTAGTGCTGTTCTAAGCACTTTATATATAAAAATGCATTCATTCCTCTCAACATCTCTAATTATGCTATTATTATTCCCATGTTGGAGCTGAGGAAACTGTGGCTGAGTTAAGTGAGCAAATAGATGAATGAATATTATAAATGTTTATAGAATGCAAGAACAGCTGGAGTAGCTGCAGGGAACAGATCCCAGGCCTGAGACTTGAGGGACATGGGGAATGACTGCCAATATTTCATAGGAGAAATAAAAATAATAGGTGCTATGGTCTGAATGTGTGTGTCTCCCCCCGCCAAAATCATATATTGAAATACTCATTCCCATGGCAACGGTATTAGGAGGTAGGGCCTTGAGGGAGGTGATTAGTCCATGACAGCTGAGCCCCCATGAATGGGATTAGTGCCCTCTACAGGAAGACCCAGGGGAGCTCGTTTGCCCCTTTCACTATGTGAGGACACGCCGAGAAGGCACCATCTAGGAACCAGGAAGCGGGCCCTCATCAGACACTGAATCTGTTGGCGCCTTGGTCCTAGGCTTCCCAGCTTCCAAACCTGTGAAAAATTAATTTCTGTTGTTTATAAGCCATCCAGATCACAGCTCTTTGTTATAGCAACCTGAAAGGACTAAGATAATGGGACACTGAAAATTCAAAATTTGAAAAACAGCTATTTTAAAAAACCTGTCTCAAAGTTTCTTTGTACATATCATATAGAAATTAGAGTTTAGCAGTATAAGTCTTTTCATAATTTCTTTATCTCTACTCAAAAAAACGCTATGGAGAGATTTCCTTTATGGGCACAAAATGCCCCTTTCCCGGGATGTTCTGCAGAGGAGACTTTTTTCTTCTGCTCTGGACAACTCTTCATTCAAGGTACAGGAAACTCTCTGTATGCCAGATGCAGTGGCCTCTTCCCAGTTCCTCAAACACGCCATTTTCCTTCCCGCCTCAGAGCTGTCATACGTGTGGGCACCTCTGCCTGTAACGCTCCTCCTCCCCTCCCTCAGTCAACCCAACTCATCTTGCAAAGCCCACATCCAGTGGACCCACCCCTAATGTTTTCAGGGCTCACAGCAAGAGTGCAAATGGAGGCTCCTATCCTGTGGACAGAATTTACACTTCTCACACTCCATGGAGTTTCACATGGGAAAGCTGCAGTGTAAGTACGAGGACTCCTGGCTCCAGGCTAGTGGCCAAAGTCCCATCTCTCTTCTTTCCCAATCCTTGGTTCCATCTCACATCATGAAAGGAAGAACTTGTGAACATCCCAGTGTGTATATCAAAATCTACACATGTGCACACACTCACACACTCAGCTCCTCTGGGCCACCACCCAGATGCCTAACGGTATGTACACTTTCCTATAGTCCCCACTGGGATGACGGGCCCAGGGAAAAGGCCTGTACAAGTTTTAGAACTAGGCTTGAGGTGCTTTGTACAGGAATTGAGAGATTCAGAGTACCTGAGCATGATCTAGAATGGATGTGTGGACTCTTTTAGAGGGCAGGCCCAGGGACTCTTGCATGGGGCTACGGGGGGTACTAAACTCAAAGATCCCTTTCTCTAAGAAATCTTCTCCAAGTATAAACCTCCAGCTAAACTTTCATGGCATTCTCTAGTTCTCCTTGAAGCACTTAAAATGATACTTAAATAACTCAAAGTTTAATGAATTATTACTTAAATTGGTGGTATAAGGTCTAACCCCTTCACCAAAAAGTCAGTTTCAAAAGGGAATCTTGTTTTGTGCACCTCTGTATTTCCATTGCCTAAAACAGTGTCTGGCAAACAAAAGGTGCTCATTGCATATTTATTGAAAGGATAAATGAAAAGAAAGCCGCTGAGACCTCTAGAAATAGTTTAGGCCTCTCAAAAAACATCACGCAAACTCTATTTTGCTTTTCCTTGCAAATCTCTATTATTATCGCCATCAACAGCTTTACAGAATAAAAGTTTAAATATTACAAAAGATTTTCTAACACTTTGGTTCCAAAGATAAAGTCCCCAGGGGGTCTCTAGGGATAAAGGGTTTAGGTAAGATTCCCAGGCACAGGGCCATAAGAATATGTACAGTGCGAATCCTATAACAGAAAGCCAATATCACACCATGCACAGCTTATTCTTTCTGGAAAATTACAAAGTTAACGTCTAAAAAATCAGACTGGAAGTGAAAAGAATAAAATCTACTCTTCACAGGACTGGATGCAATTCTACTTAGAGATCTTCGTAAAATCTTAAGGGAAAAATCCTTTTTGAAAGAAAAACAACTCTGGGTGGTGCTTGAAAATTCAGAAGGCAGCTAGAAGCTTTGCCAATGACAACTGTAAGTAATAACATGGTATTAAATTTTATTTTCCACTTTTAAGACTGGATTTTTTTAAAACCAGCAGGTATGTGGAGTTATATTTCTAACAGACATTCCGCAAAAAATTTTTAATAGTTCTATTTATCTTGGTTGGTATGAAAACCTCGACCTTCAAAGGTAAGGTTTTGATTCATTGAGAGATGGAATCCTTATGGACAGAAGGCCTGAGACTGCCTCAGTTTGGGGTTTTAGTTATTTCCAAGGTTCTCTTTTTTCCAACTTACTGATCAGTGGGCAAAAATTATCTTCTAAATTTTAAAATCTGTTCTCACTTGAAGGTTGTTCTGTAATTCAGAATGATCTAACAGAGATAATATTGTACATATATCAGCCTTCCTCCAAAAAACACTGAGAGATAATGAGGCCACCTTATCCTGGAAGCCACTTTGGACAATGACTATTATTTAATGAAAACTGTATTCCGAGCCATGGAAATTCGGAGTGCTACAAAAAAAAAAAAAAAAAAAAAAAAAAATCCCTCCTCCTTTAGAATCTGCTGAATTTCCCAGAAGCTTAACAAATCCCTGTCCTGTAATCTCTCTGGGAAAGAGCAGGCAGCAAACACCAACACTGAAGGTCTAAAAATAAAACCCGCCAAGCAATGCACAGTGCAGCAGAACACTGTCACTCGTCTGTCACACCTCCTGTGATCCAGGGGTTCTCAGCCTTGGCACAGGCCACACTCTGGGCTCAATAACCCTCATACAACTTCTGTCCTTTGCCTCCTGCTTTTTGTTACTGTAATAAAATACATATAACATCAATTGATCATTTTAACCATTTTAAGTGTATAAAGTACAGTGGCAGTAAATAGATTTGCATTGTTGTGCAACCATCATCAACATCCATCCACAGAACTTTCTCATCTTTCCCAGTTGAAACTCTGTACTCATTAAACACTATCTCCCCATCACACCCTGGCTCTAGTCCCTGGCAATCACATGAGTGTGTGTGTGTGTGTGTATGTGTGTGTGTGTGTGTGTGTGATGATAATGTCATAAAGTTAAAGGGTCCGGGGAACAAGTGTGATTTTTCCTGCACCTTGGTGTCCTATGGGGATTAGGAGACCAGCCTGTGCCATCAGACCACCTGGGTTCAATCCTGCCCACGCCCATTGTTGACTATGGAATGTGAGGCAGGTTGTTTAAGGTCTTCCTGCCTCAGTTTCCTCATCTACAAAGCAGAGTTGATCGATCATAGCACTGTCATGTAGAATTAAACGAGTTAATAAACAGAAGGTACTGAGTCTACCTTACACTTCCTCAAACCCAAATTCTGCTCACCAGTGATCTCCAGGTCAGTTGCTGATATTGGCCTAAAAATCTCAGGGCAGATCAGTTCGTGGCTGTAGAAATAGAAGATATTTAATCCCACTGTCCTCTCCCTGTTAGAACTGATATCTAACTTGGAGTGTAATGTATTAGCTATGTGAATCTGGATTTTGTTTTCACACTCCGGGATCAGAGGACACAATCAAGAGCAGACTTGGACTGTGACTCGACTATGTGCCTTGTATGCAGACGTGACTGCTGTCAGCTCTCAGCCAGGACACTTAAGGCTTGTGAATTAGGAAATGTTTCTGTTGTCCTGCAGGTACTGAAACGCCAACTCCAAGCTTCCTGGAACTCATGCTCTTCTTCTGTAATGTGAGCCCCAGACACGTGGTTCCTTCCTCCACTCTCTAAATATTGTTTCCCCTTCTTCCACATCATTTGAATAAGGCAATGTGGGGCCTGACAGATGCTAAATTGGTAATTAGTATCTAACATCAGATTTCACAGATTTGAACGCTGCCTCCACTACTTACTGCTTATGTAACATACGGGAAGTTCTTAAATTCAGTTTCTTTGTCTGTTGAATGGGAATAACCATGGTGCCTGTCTCACATGATTATTGTGAGAAATAATGAGATACCAAATGTAACATGTGTGGCATGCAAATACTACCTTTCTCATCCATATGAATGCCAAGCCTTAGAAAGTGCAGAACACTTTCATTGCCTAGACAGATAAGTTCAGCAAAAACCAAGGTTTCTCAAAGAAATGTCTGCTGCTGAACTATTAAAATTTAATAGTATGATATATTGGTGCTGTGGACCACACTGAATACTATTCTAGAAAGAAACCTTCTAGAATTAAAAAGAAATAGTCCTTAGGAATTATTTATGTGGTAGGAGCTGTGCTAATGATTTTGGAAATATTTTCTCATTCAAATGTTCATATAGTCTACCTAAGAGAAGGTGTAATTATCCCTACTTTTGCAGAGGAAGAAAATGAGGCAGTAGGAGGTTAATGAACATGTCCAAGGTCACAGAACTTGTAAATGACAGGACAAAATACACTTTGGTCGTGTTCTCATCTCCTACATGGCATTGCCTCCATGCTAGTGTTAACGGGTGAGGCTTGATGGTACAGTGATGATAAATAATGAAATAATCTTATCAAAGAACTATGCTGTGCTACAATACATGTAAAATTCGTATATTGTCGTTTAAAGGAAATCTGTTCATATGTACTTGCCAACTGAAGCTAATTTTGTTTTTTTCATGTATAACACAAATTTAACTGAAGTATAACTAAAACCAAAATTGTGAATGGTATTAGCGTTTTCTTTTAGCCTTGAAATTTGGTGATTATAAAGCTGGTCTGTGCAAAGGTTTAGCTTGATTTCTGCTCACTAGTTCAGTTTTGAAGACAGAACCAATACCTATGTATGTTCATTGTTGAAAAGACCTTCCCATTTTGAATGAATGAAACTGGTTGAATTTGAAAAGTCCACTGCTTAAAATTCGTGATTAACCATATTATAACTTAAGGAGAAAAAAATTACCTGATTTGCTTGTTGCTTTCCACATTTTGACATGTTTTCAATGGTAGAAAGCTGTTCTAAAGAAAAGTTGGGGATGGGGGTGGAGGAGAAACCTTGAGGGCTCTGTAATATACAATTTGCGTCATTCGCTTTTCTAAATTGTTGTTTCTCGCCAGTGTCAATAAACTGCCATAAGTGGTTTAGTATGTTTTGTTGGCTGTACCTCCGCATAACATAAACAACGCGTCTAGTATTCTCTTCACAACTGATGACCATGGGTGCTGTGTAACTACACTATATAACCCTTAATGAGGGAATAATGAAATTTACCTTGCAAAGGTATCAAAAAACAAACATGTTTTTTTAGTGCCTAGGTCGATGACTAACTTCCCAATTGCACTGTAAGAATTTTATATATAGGATGTCTTAAATTCCAATCCACATGCCAAACAAGCATTTTAAAACCTGTGCTTGTCTTATCTGGTATGACATCAGGGTGATTAATTTTTTCAACCTTTTAGGACACTGTCAGCTGGGATTCAGAAATTAATCAAGAGCACTCAAAGTCTGAAGAAATTGCAAGCTGTTGAATTAAGACAAGATGTTTGTACTGAGCACTAGTAGGAATGAGGTGCTATATGCAGTAACTCGTTAAAAAATGTTGTGCATTGAGGTATTTACATGACTTTCCATGGGAATATCTTAGTTATATTCTTAATTTATACAATCAAGGCTTAAGAACAACAGGCAGCACATTGTGTGAGAGTCTGTCAGAGGAAACATCAGGTGGATTTGGAAGCACAAGGCAAAATCATTTTTCAAATTATGAACTCCATAAAAGGGATGGAGTTTTCGTGTTGTTGCTTTTTAAAAGGAGTAATAATAAACAGAAAATGCCAATATACAATACATTTGGGTTATCTTAAAAATAATTTTTTTTCAGAAAAAGAAAGGCAAAAGTTAATTACTTTGTTGTGTGAGAATCTTTGTGATTCTTGAGACTGACCAAAAAAAAAAAAAAAAGGAAGGGATTTTTAATAAGTAGGTTTGGAAGGCCAAGTTCATAGTGTCCTTCCAAGCTGGATAAATCAAGAAGAATGCTCTTTACCAAGAAAGGGATGGTCTTTTGGAAGAAAGGGCAATCAAGCTAGATTCCTTCTACTCGGCAGGAACATCAAAGTTCTTGTGGTGGTTCAAAGAAGAATCTGCTTCCATACATTTGCCCAGATTTTTGGCACCTGGTTTAAAAAGATTGAGCAACGAAAAGCCTGGCTTGAATTTCATTAAAATTGAGTATTAAAAGCATACTCTTACAGTTGGAGTGGAGTGGATGGAGGCTTTCGATTGGGACGGGCTCTTAGTATATGCATGGCTTGGAGGACTCTCTTCATTTGTTTCATTGGAAAACTTGCTCTTTTTATCTCTCTGTCCAACCATGGCCCTCTCCCCGCAATGTGCTTTGAAGAACATCTAGCTCTCCATAAAACATCTAGCAAAAGAGAAAAAAACCCATAGTTTCCTAAACGCCTGTCAAAAATTTTGAAAGCAAAGGAATTTCATATCAAGTCTTTGTCTTCTCTTACACCTGAATTTGATTAGATGTGATGCTAATGGTTAGGTAACGATGAGTGATGATAACTGGCTATTTGTTAAAATAACTAATGGCATCAATGTGACCTCCTAAAGCAAACCCATGAAAATCCGGCTGCAGGTTTCCAAGGAAGCCTGCGCTTTCCATCCATTCCCAAGGAATTTGAGGGGAGCCACCCATTTTTGCCAGTGGTTTAGTTAGGATTAAAACTAATAACTTTTTGGCCCACTTCCTTTGCTCAAGCTGCTGGGAAGCACAGGCTTCTGTTGCTCAGCGTTGCTTGCAACGCTGAGAATCTTCCAGATTCTCAGTTGGGGAAAATGCAGTCTGCACGCTGGCCTTGGGCAATAGAACCCCAGCCATGAAAATCGATGCCACAGGTTTTCACAGCAGCAGCAAAGCCCCCACAGGTCAGCAACCTCAGCAGCTAACCTCTTTCCCACAACAGGAAACACAGGCGCATTTTTGGGGCCATTACATCTGTCAGCCCTCTGCTTCACTGTGATCAAGGCAGGGTTTTTTTTCCCCCCTCCAGACGTTTTATTTTGAAAGATTTCAGATTGACATAAAAGATAAAGACTAGTACAATAAAAAATTCATATACTTTAATCTACATTTATCAATTGTTCACATTTTACCATATTTTCTCTCCATCTTTCTTAATTATTTATGCATTTTTTACTGAATCATTTGCAAATAAGTTGCAGACACTGTGATACTTCACCTCTATGTACCTCATCATGCATCTCCTAAGGATAGGGACATAAACACATTATCCTATATCCCCAAATTTGTCCATTATATTTAGTATGAACCCATATCAAAATTTCCCCCATTGGTTCCCAAATGTCTTTAGTTTCATGTATTTATTTTTTGATGTAGGATTCAATCAAGGTTGATGCATTGCATTTGGTTGTCATAACTTTTTAGTTTCTCTTAATCTAGAACAGGTTCCCCATATTTTGTTTGTTTTGTGATTCTCATGATAATGACTTTTCTGAAGAATCCAGGCTAGTTTTCTTATGGAATCTTCTACATTGTAAGATTACCTGATTGATTTTTTTCATTGTTAGATTCAGGTTAAGCATGCTTTGGCAAGAATACTACATCAGTATTGTTGTATATTTCTTTACATACATGATGGTAGGTTGTTCCACCACCAGTGATGCTCAGTTTGATCACTTGGTTAAGGTGGTGACCACTGTGATCTCTCCATTGTAAGCTTGATTTCCCCCTCTGGGATTGGTAAATTACCCGGCAATGGAATACCTTCATCATGTGAATAATCTGTTCACTAATAACCTTTTAGTCTTACATTTTCATGATTCATTAATCATCCTTGCTTGATACAATTATTACTTGGGGATTGCAAGATGGTAATTTTTCCAATTCTATTATTCCTCCTTCATTTATTAGCTAGTATTCTACTACAAAGAAATTTCCTTATTTCTCTATCTTGCTCTTTCTCTATTATCATGAACTCATGTTTTAAAAATTCAGTGTATAGGAGGCCGGGCGTGGTGGCTCAAGCCTGTAATCCTAGCTCTCTGGGAGGCCGAGGCAGGTGGATCGTTGGAGCTCAGGAGTTTAAGACCAGCCTGAGCAAGAGCGAGACCCCGTCTCTACTAAAAATGAAAAAAAAGTTAATTGGCCAACTGAAAATAGAAAAAAAAAATAAATAAAAAAAATTAAAAAAAAATTCAGTGTATTATAATTAATTGCTGTCATTGTTCAACAGTCAACTATTCCAAACTTGGTTAATGGGTCCCACTTCAAGAAGGCTTCTGTGCTTCTTTGACATAGTCTCATTAGTATTTGAGCACTTGTTTTCTTACATTATACTGTCTTTTTTATATTCCCTGCCTTGGACCTGGATTTAGCTATCACTATAAAAAGTCATAGTATTTTATAGTATGGAATGGTGTCTTGAAATCAATAGCTGAACATTAACTATGCTCATTCCTATTGGGGTGTTATTATTTCTAGTTGTTTTAGGTAGACAATGCTACAAAGTGGGTAAATTATGGGTTAATATTAATTCCAATTAAAATTAATATTGAGCTTTTTTACCTACTTTCTTTAATTTTATATTAAAATCTCTTTAAATTTAGTATCCTTAGCGTTTGCAATAAAATTGGTATAATTATGAAACTATTTTATGCCTAGTGTAGGATAAATATATAAATATCAAATGAATAACATTTAATTTCAGTTCTTTTTGTCCTTAGAATATATGCCACAGGGGATTTATAATCAGAGGAATTGTATCCAAAAGTTACTTTAATTATTTTCTCCTTTTGCTTATGTCTATAATTTTTTAAGTGGGTTTTATTGAGGTATAATGCACACATGGTAAAACTCACCCTTGTAAAGTTCTATGAGTTTTGACAATTGTGTACAGTCATGTAGCCACACGACAATCAAGCTATAAAGCATTTCCATTACCCCATGAAGTTTCCTCATTCTCCTTTCTATTCAGTCTTCTCCTCCAACACTCAGCCCTTGGCAACCACTAATCTGTTTTTTGTCTCTTTGGTTTAGCCTTTTCCAGAATGTCACATAAATAGAATCATGCATTATGTAGCTTTTGAGTCTGGCTTCTTTCACTTCATATGGTGCAATAGTATTGTGTAATTTAAAACATGCTGCTGTGCAAATCAGCAGACCATTCTTTTCTATTGATGGATAGTATTCCCTTGTAGTGGTGTAACACAAATCTAAAAAATATATTCAGCATTTGGGCATTTGGCTTGGTGTTTAATAAAGTCATTATAAACATTTATATGGACATAGATATTCATTTCTCTTAGGTAAATAGCTAGGAGTGGAATTGCTCATTTTTATTTTAAGGGTATTTTTAACTTTATAAGAAACTTCTAAATTATTTTCCAAAGTGTCTATATCAATTTGCATTCCTATCAGCAATGTACGAGAGTTCTAGTTGCTCTATACATCCTTATCAGCATGTATTATTGTCAAAATTGGTTTATTTGTTTCTTTCTTTATTTCTTTCTTTCTGCCATTGTGATAGTTATACACTGGTATCTCATTGTTGTTTCAGCTTGCATTTCCCTAAATAGTAATGATATTAAGCATTATTTTATGTATTTATTTGCCATCTGTGTATCTTCTTTGGTGAAGAATCTATTCAAATATTTTTTCCAATATTTTAAAATTGGATTGTTTTGTTTCATACTGTTGAGTTTTGAGTAATTTACATGTTCTGGATACCAGTCCTGTGTCAGATAGGTGTTTTGCAAATATTTTCTCCAAGTTTATGTTTTATGATTTTAGCAGTACTTTTTGAAGAATAAATGTTTTTAATTTTAATGAAGTTAAATTCATCAATTTTAATGATTTATCCTTTTTGTGTCCTATATGAGAGTCTTTGCCTAACTTAAGATGGCAAAGATTTTCTCCTGAGTTCTCTTGTAGTAATTTTATACTTGTAGATTTTACATTTAGGTGTATGATCCATTTTAAGTTAGTTTTTAGTATATTGTACAGGGCAGGGGTCAAGATTTATTTATTTGCATATGGATATCAAATTGTTCCATCACCATATATTGGAAAGAATATCCTTTCTCCATTGAATTTACTTGGTACCTATGGCAAAAAGCAATTGACCATATATGTGAAAATCTATTTAACAATTCTTTATCTGTTCCATTGATATATATGCCTATCCTTTTGCTGATACCATATTATCTTAATTATTATAGATTTATATTAAATCTTAGTCTTCCAACTTAATTATATATTCCCAAAACTGTTTTGACTAGTGTTTGCCATTCTGGTTATTCATTTCCTTATTGTAATAATTTGATACTCAGCTTGTAAATTCTTATAAAAATAGTCCACCAGAATCTTGGCTGATATAGCTTCAATCTATATATCAATTTGAGCGAGAATTAATATATTAACAAATTGAGTCTTTCATTCCACAAGTGTCTTGACTTATCTTGACCTTCTTTTGTTTCTCTCATCAGAGGTTTTAGTTTTCAATACAAATATTTCACATATTTTGTTAGATAAATACTTAAGAATTTCATATTTTTGGTGTTATGGTAAATAATACTATTTTCCCAATTTCAATTTCTAATTCTGTTTGTAAGCTATATTTAGAAAAACAATTAATTTTTGAATATTAATATTTCTAAACTTTATTAGTTCTAGTAGGTTTTTTAATGTACCCCCTAGGGTTTTCTTTGCAGACAGTCATGTCATCTATGAAAACAGACAGTTTTAGTTCTTCCTTTTAAATCTATATATCTTTTATTTTTCTTTCTTGCCTTATGAAACCGGCTAGGCCTTCCAATGTGATACTGAGTAGGAACCATGAAAGAATGTATTCTTGCTTTGCTACTGATATTAAGGTGGAAAGCATTCAGGATTTCACCATGAAATAAAATGTTAGCTATAGACTTTTCATAGATGCCCTTTATAAAAAATTAAATTCCCTTTAATTTCTAGTTTAATTTCTAGTTAGTGATTAAAGGTTTTTTAAAAGTCATAATGGATTTTGATTGTGTCAAATACTTTTTCTTCAACTGTTGAGCTGATTTTTTTTTCTTTAGTCAACTGATGTGATGAATTACATAGATTTTCAAATGTCAAATCAACTTTGCATTTTTGTCATAAAACCCCACTTGGTCATGGTGTCTTACTTTTTTATATATTGCTGGCTTTGACTTTTAATAATTTGGTAAAGATTTTTACATGTACTTTTATAAAGGGTACTATTTTTTTCCTGTAATGTCTTTGTCAATGTTTCATTGGGTGATTTTTATTGAGTCTCTAAGTTCATTAGCTCTTTCCTCAGCTGTGTCAACTTTACTGATGACCACATTGATGAAATTCTTCATCTCTTATATAGTCACCTCTCACGCTATATTTGTTATTAACAGCATTTCTGTTTGAGTCCTTCTTTTAGTTTTTATCTCTTTACTGAAGTTCCCATTTGTTTGTGGTGCATCATGTGGTATATCTTTTCCACTAGATTTTTTACATGTTGGTCATAGTTATTTTAAAGTCTCTTTCTGATAGGTCCACATTCAGATCATCTCTGAGTCTGGTTAAGTTGATTATTTTGTCTCTTAACAATGTGTTTCTCTCTGCCCTCCCCTTTTTCTGTGTGTCTCATGATTTTTTACTAAATATGTGGACATTTTGTGTCAAACAGCATACTGAGGTAAGTAGTATGTATGCTTGGAAGTAGGCATACCTCCTCTCAGGCAGGTAAAGCAGAAAATTGAATCAATTTAGTCAGGAGCTGAGCTAGGTTTGAGTTGTTTATTGCTTTGATTAAATTTCCTCTAGTGATATTTTCTGTTTAGAATGCAGACAAGAGTGATGGAGGCCCTTTCTCAATATTTTGCTGCACCCTTAGTTTTCAGATATCTCTGTCCTCTTCTACTGCAGAGATTTTTTTCCCATGGGCTTTCCCCTCCCCCAGTGATAGACTGCCCTTTCTTGTTCATCAATTCTTGCTGGTTTGGAGTTGGAGGCCAGGGGAGTTCTCTGTTGTCTTGGTCTAGCCTCAGTCTTAGGTAGACCATGTATGTCTAGCCCTCAGGGGTGGAGTTCTCTGCCCTTCCTTTCCATGGCAGTCAGCCAAACACTACCTTTTATCTGTGGCAGGTCTTGTCTTGGAGAGGAGTCCATAATAGTGTTGATACAGAATCCAGGGCTCAGGACTGTTTTGTGCCCTCTGCCAGGACTGAAGGGTTTCCCCCATTTCTCCTCTTCCCAACAACGATGGGTCTCTACTGTGCCCTGGGACAACAGAGTTTCCTGCCTCTCCCTAGAGACTTCTGAGAGAAGAATCCCAGCAGAGAAGGGGCTTTGTGACTTTCCCACTGTGATTGGCTGATCCACATCAGGATTTTCCTGGCAATTATTGTATGTTTTTTCCTCCCGTAAGAGTTATAGAATCAACCTGTCAAGCTTCAGGGAGGGGATAGGGAAACAATGGTATATCTATCACTACATATTCACACTTTCCTTGGCGGGAAGTGACATTTTTATGATGTTGAGTACTCCTATCCAAGAACAAGGTATATCTTTTTATTTGTTCAAATCTACTTTTATGTCTTTCAGGCATATTTTAAAGGTTTCCTCACAAATATCTGGTACATGTTTTGTTAGGTTCGCCTTAAAGTACTTTATATATTTTTTTGTGTGTGGCTGCTACAAATGGTGGGGGTTTGTCCTATGCCCCCAAATTCATGTCCAAATGGAATCTCATGGCAGATGGACACACTGATGTTCTGATTGTATAGTCAGTCTTGTGATCCAAGACTAGAATATCTCCTGGGATTTCAATGATGACATTTTTTAAAGTCCTTATTATAGAAAATGTTACCAATAGAGATTAGAAGCTCCTGAGTTCACCTTGTTCTTCGTCTGCTCCTCTCACAGGTCCAGCTGTGAGCAGAGGTGGGCTACAAAGCATGGTTAAGTGAGCAAAGATGGTCGTTTTCTTGCTGGTGGATAATCCTGATGACAGCAAGCGGGAGGGAATGACAGTGCTGCAGTCCAGACATGAAGCCAGCTGTGCCCCGCCTCCCAGCAGGTGGCAGCGGGGTAACACATTTCCTGAGTTAATCCCATTTGCTACTAGTCAGCCCCATCAGATTCAACTCACACATACACTGGCAAAGCATTTTGGGTTTAGATTCATTACATCTGAGGCCCCCCTTTCCTCAGTGACACTACAGGGTCCCTGGTAACTGTTACCTCCGTGAATTGTCATGGGGTACATGACATAGACAAGATTCAAAGATGATCAGCGTGTTTCAGAAACCCAGGAGGCACATTGTCACCAAGTGCTGACCAAGTTTTGGCTAAGGAGGTTATTTGCATGCAGATGCACAAACAGGGCAGCGTCAAGGCAGGGCCGGGAGAGGTATGGGGCGGTGGGGAGGAGTGATGCCGGAAGGAAACGCCAGGTGACTAACTCCAGGCACCCCACAGTGTGGCTTCCTTACCTTGCAAGCTTTTTGTGTGTTCTACAGTTTGGCCTTCAACCTTGCAGGCTCTGAAGGACCCTATCTCTCGAAGTCAGACTGGCATTCACTGACTATATGATCATAACAAACTTGCCAATTCAAGGGAGTCAGTAGCTGCTAATTTAAAGTCGATCACTTGGAGTAAATACTCAGCCAATTCTCAATTCCTCATGTCTTGCTTTCTTTCCTCTCCTCCCTGGGGAAACCCTTAAAGTTAAAAGATGGGCTCTGGTCAGACTACTGCACCTGGCCCTCCTCGGGCCCTAAGGTATGGCCGGGTCCACCTCACCTCGGCATCAGCCTCCGCTTCTGCACCCCCTGCCACGGCAGCCCTCGTCTTCCTCAGCCTCCAGCCGCTCTAGCCAGCAAAGGCTCTGTTTCCTCTCTTTCCGAGCCCAAGTCCCCACTTTAGGGCTGCCCCCTTCTCTGCTCTGCCCTCTGACCCCTCAGGGGTGTGGAGCTCTCCGATGTTTGTGTACTCGGGATGTTTGGAGAGCTTCCCTGGGTCCCTGCGGTACCTCTTGTTCCTGTGAGGTACTGAACATTGAACCTTCTTAAAATACCTCTTAATTCATATCTTCTTCTTTCATCAAGGTTTTTATTTCTTCACTTATATCTTTAATCATTCTCAAGCATCCTTACTTTAAATCCCTCTTGGTTGGCCTCCTAGCTTTGGGTATTGTTTATTCTTTTGCATTAAGTCCCTCAACATGGTGGTTAGTAGTCTTTTGAGGTTTGTGATTTTTGTTGTTGTTGTGCGTGTATCTTCAGTAGAAATTCCCTCCCCAAATACACATACCACAACCGTGAACTTTTCAGCTCGGCATTGTAGGACTATGCAAGTCATGTCAATTTGGTCCTTACTTATGCATGGGGCAGATCTGGACTATTGATTTGGGAATGGGTGACATTTTTTTTGTGTGAACTTATAGAAAGAGAGAAAGCTTCCTTGGTCTTTCTTGAGCCAATGGGTAGAATTTTTCTCTTCTCCTACCCATGGCATGGGCACTGGTTCAGGGCTCTGAGCCTCATGCACCTACATGTTTGTGGTGCTGTGGCGTGAGATAGAGCCATTGCTTAAATACTGAGGTACCAGCAAAGCCATGGAGTGCTTTTTATATGTTTCATAGGATCAATCTCACAGTATTCAAAGGAGGTAAATGGCAGCCAGGTAGTTTATGGTTCATTCATTTGGCAAATATCTGATAAGCAGCTATGATGTGCCATGCACTTCAACAGACTCTGAAGTTTCAACAATAAGCCCAGATCCATGAAGCTTAGAGCATTGCAAAGAAACAGCAGGCACCGAAATAACCATATCAATGACCTGCAGTTACAATCTGAGGCAGCCCTGAAGGAAAGAGACACAGATATACTTGAGCTAATAAGAAAGGAAGCGACACTTGAGTTGACATATAAAAAAGAGGGAAGAAGTTAACTAGCTGAAGGTGGAGAATGTTCCAGAAGGAGGGACAATTCTGTGATTCCTACACTAGTAATTTTCAACACCAGCCACGTAAAAATATGACCTGGGAAGCTTAACATTAAAGTGCCTGGGCCCTGTCCCCAGAGATTCCTATTTAATTGGTCTGCATTGAGCCCAGTGTACAGCCCAGGCTCAATGTACAGCCCAGGCAACTGTATTTCTAAGAGTTCCACAGGTGACTCCATTGTGTGTTCAGAGTTGTAAATACTGGATGTTCAATGCCAGCAGCACCAGCAGCACCTGGGCAATGGTTTCATATGTGGACTCTCAGGTCAGCCCCAGACATACTGAAAGAGAAACTCAGGGGGCCACAGCAGTCTGTGCTGTCATAAGCCCCCCTGACGATGGATGATTCTGGTAAGAACCACTGCCACAAGCGCCAAACAAATGATGGCGCCCTCCTCCCCAGCCACCCTCCCACAGCATGGGTTTAGAAACCAGCACTTAACTATGTGGAACCTCCAAATAAGGTAGGAAGACCAACAAAGTTGCGTTCTTTTCTTATGATAACTATTTTAAAGCTTTCTTTTTAATTTCCAAGTACTTTCTAAAGGGCTTTTGCTCATTTTTTGGTTGCCTGGGCTTTACCAGCTTTAAGAATATGTTTAGTCTCCTTGTTGAACAGTAAGTTTGGGAGAGCAGCCTGTGCAAGGGTCCTGGGGCAGGAGACATATCATGGAACATTCAAAGAACCGAGGAGGGGCAGGCTGGAGGAGCACAGTGTGACTAAAACAAAAGGTGGTACCAAAGGGGACAGAGGCACAGGGAAAGGCTGAGCCATGCAAGGCCAGGGACAGGTTCTAAGTAGTGTACTTAGATTTGCATTTTGCAAAGACCGATTTGGTTGTTGTGTGGGAAATGGTCTAAAATGGCCCAGAATGGATGCTAGTCTGCAGGCATTAAAGTCAAAATTAATAATGGCAGGGACTTGCTGATGAATGTTTGGGTCCCTGGACTGAGCAGCAGGATCTCTTTCAGGTAGGATGGTTGGTTGAGACGTATTGAAGGAAAGACCATTGAACAGTAAGGCTGGTAAGACAGCATGTGGGAGACCGGGCAGCAACCAGAGGGGAGAGTATAGCTGAGAATGAGGAATAAAGTAAAACATCAATATTGTCCGGGGGTGTGTCAAATATTCCCAGCCCCACCTCCCTGAAATGTCAACTCAGTATGACCACAGCGAGGCCAGGGGTACTGTTCACATGCTCCCAAGTGACTTTGCCAGTCAGCCAGGTCTGGGGCCCACTGAAGTTGAGCTGGCTCTCAGGGTGGGCAGGGTGACATTGAGAAGATGACTGGTGACCAAATCAGGCAGGCCTTTGTGATACTGCCCAGGAGCGGTGATGACTGGCTAGCGCTGAGAGATGGGGCCCCCCTCGCGCAGGTGGGGGCAGGGCTGCTGAGGGGGCTCTGCAGCAGAAAACGGCGTAGTTTCCATCCTGAGCCTCAGAGAAGAGTGCAGCAGCTACAGAATTTTGCATAGGTTTGTCCTCTGGATGACTACATCATCCAAACATCTCGGGAATAGTTCGTGAGGAGGTCCGAGCACCAGAAACAAAGCAGGCAGCTGTGGTCTTTAAATAGACCTCCGCACCAGCTGCAGGAGGGGAAGGTCCCAGAAGAGTTCTGGAACACCCGCCAGCGTTCAGAGAGGCAGAATGTAGCTGTCTCCCCACCCCCACACCTCCAAGTCCTGGCTGGTCATCTTCCTTCTAGACAGGCTCCTTTAGAGTTTTTGGAAACTCACTCACAACATGTTTGTCTGGTTAATTTACATAGTTTAGTGTGTAGTCAGTTCATTTCCCATCACGTAGGAAAATGTAAAGGGCTTTTTCCTCCTGACCTGAAGCAAGGTCTGGGAGGATGAGTTTGCACAGGTGAGCGGTGACCGGGGCACAGGCAGAGAAGAGAGGAAGCAAGATTCAGGGACCAGTGCTGGTTTCTGGGCCTTTCTGGAGTGACGTGGAAGGGAGGAGGGCTGGAAGGGAAGGTAGAGGTATAATAGAAACCAGGATTAGGGAACAGGGCAGCACAGACAGGGGCATCCCAAAATAAACTAGCACGAGTTTTTCCAAGGGCCTGCCCAGCATGCCTGAAATCACAGGAGTTTAGGATTTCTGTGCTTATGAACAACCACTTTGTTCCTTGGTCCCAAGGGCAAATCCAGGTTTTTGTGGGTCTGAAGCTTATATAATTTTGAGTGTCCGCTTTGAGAAAAAGAGTTCAATCATGATATGAAAGTAAATATTATTTCATAATGAGATAGTCAATTGCAACAGATTACAAAATTGGAAAACATTGTAATTATTGCATTATAATTTCCCTAAAATTGTGTAGCATTTTAATTAGTTAACTTCATAAAATACTTATAAAATACTTTTTCCTACATTTTGTGTGCACATTCTTTGATCACCTCTTCATGTGACAGTGTTTTTGTTACATCATTGTTTTATTGAGAGAAAAGAAAGATAATTCAGTATTTCCTTTGGCGCAGCTGATCAAAATTTGTTTTTTATTATTGTTTCATACCATTCTTTCAGCTTTACAACTTGTTGATGGTATTGTTATATGAATTTTGAGGATCATTGTCAAATTTTGAACATGTTTCTTTTACATTAGAACTATAAGATTTCAGGTGATTTTATTGTACAAATTTTATTGTACAAGGACAAGCCTAAAATTCTCTTTAATTGATGACATTCAAAAGCAAGTTGGTTCCCATAGCCATATCTTACTTTTTCAAATTTTACAATTATGTGAACATGCTACTGCACTGCTGGGGGTCCTTCCAGATAAGGGGTGCAAGATCCATAGTGAAGCCACCTCTGATTGTTCATACACTTGTTTTTTATTGCTCAAAAAAGAAGATGATAAAAACTAACATTTGCTTAACAATGTAGCTAAATTGCCTCATTTAATTTGACATTTTTTTGAGATAGCTATTAATGTCCCCATTTTACAGATGAGCAAACTGATAGTCAGTAAAGTTGACTTTGGCCAAGCAAGGACCTGAAACGGACTGAAATTTCCTGGTGTCGTTCTCTCCCTAGATCCTGTATGCCTTGATTTTTATCTTCATTGCTATGCATGCACTTTGCACCATTCCTTGCAAACCAAACCAAAATCTCCACAGAAATCCCTGTAAGTCTGCTAAGCATAAAGAATAATCACAGATATTTTATGGATTTGGCCAAAGAAGGTAACTACTTCTTTCTAAGAGACTTTCCACATCTTGATGTTGCGTCTCTGTTTTATCCCTAGGTGAGAGGGAAGCATCCCAGATTCAGACTCCAGAAGGATCGCAGAAGTCCTACCTGGGTCTCAGCTATTTGCAAGTCCAACGATGTGAGGCTGAGAGGCCGGGAGTGTTTGGCAAATGTGATGTCTTAATGGGCCGGAGCTGTTTGGTGGAATTTGTAACCTACAAGAGATTTCAGACCATATGACTAAATGCTAATGGATTGGTCTGAAGCAGGTTTAAAAAATACACCATTTTATCTACTCATAACAGAGTTAACAGGTTTTGATGACTCTGGCCCTTTCTTCTCACCGTGCGTACGTTACCGGGCCAAATAACCTGGCCACGTTGGAAACCAGTTTCGAATTACTTGCAGGTGGCTGGAGGCAGATGAAAGCTGCCACAGAGGTGTTCCTCATGCTCTTCTCGAGTCCCCGGTCTCTCGGGCTGTGTGCTGACACTTGGATGCTTGTTTTACAATATCATTTGACAAGTGGGATTTATGTGTCAAAATTTCCGCCAAAGCCAAGAAAATGTCAGAGTAAGCAAAGTGAGGAAGCATGAGAAAAGGGGAAAAGGGGAGGGGGCTGCTTTTTTAACGCAGGAGTGGGCGAGCTGGACCGTGCCAGAGCCTAACTCCACCAAACACACAGGGAAATTGACCAGGCTGCCAAACGCCAGAGCTTTCTTCCGCGTGTTTTTTGTTCAGTGCCGTTACTGCCTTTATCATTAAGGAAGCAATGCAATAAAAGCGAGACCTTTTCCCTGAACGCATGCGTGAAGATAACTTATTGGTCCAAGTCCAAAACCACTGGAGCCACGTTTAATTTGCTGCGTTTATTTTGTTCTGGGATCTGCTATACAGAGGTGCTCAGGGCCGCAGAGACATCAGTGGACGCACCGATGATAAGAACAAAAGGAAGGGTCTTGTGTTTTCTTGGAATCTTCAAAATACCCTGGTTACGAAATATTCATAAATCCCCCTAAGCTTGGTTGAACTTTCCCGAAGGTTTTTATCATATGGTTATTTTAAAAAGATTAAACACACACTCACATACACAGAGTATGTGTATGTGTCCTAAACCTTACCTGAAACAGTTAGTGTGTCCTATTAACTCCCACATGAGATAACTTTTTCCTGACTCTTTCTTTCTGTGGTGTGGGGCAGGGAGAGGTGACAAGAGATTGAATGTTTAAGTCCCCTCAAGACCTGTGCTGTTTGCTCACTCAGCACATTAAGCGCATGTGTGCATGACTTCATAAACTATCGGATGACATGCAACCTTCTTTAGACTCAATAAAGAAGAGTAATGAGTTATGCAAAGTTATTTCTGACACAGGGCACAGTAACTTTGCAAAAAGGCACCATTCATGGGGGCCAGCCCGGCCCGGCTCAGGGGCCATCGTGCGTTAGCTCCAAACACTCAGGAAAGAAGTGTGGCTGCGACACCGTGTCATGTGCCAAATGTAATAAGTGGGTTATGAACAAGTCACTATAAAACATAGTAACAAATGCCCATAATCTCTGCATTCCATCCCTCTGCGGGGATTAAGGGCCTCCGGGATCAGAATCGACTGCCTAGGGAAGGTTTAGGAAGTCTGAGTGTGTGCCCTCCCCATACCTATGAAAGACACGACATCACAGTGGCCATCAGCCTGGGGTCTGAAAATACCTAAGCTGAAAATTCTGAGATTTGGCCAAAGTACTAAGTACCTTGGCTCTCCTTGTAATCTCTGGGTTTTTGTTTAATGGCAATCTGGGTGTAACCTCAATGTAAGGCAGAAGCACTCAAATGAATGTTCGAGCATGTTTACTCGATAGGGAGAGACAGATACCGATATGTATTTGGGGGATGTCCTACCTTTCTAACTTTCTCAGCCTTCCTATGTGCAACTTAGAGTGTGTTTTCCGCCAGGATTCTGGGCCATTAAAGTGTCAATTTTTCCGATCTGCAGATAGCTAAGTAATTTCTCCTAGTGGAAATGGTGTTTATGGGGGAAATATCATGTGTATAGTAGCTACTTAGTTAAAATAAATGCCGGGAAACATACCTGGGGCCCATAGGCATTGGAAGCACCTTCTAAAGTGGCCCCGAAGCTGCCTTGCTGATTTAGAAATTTTGAAAATAAAAAGATTGGGATTTTGGAAAACTCCCACTTCATATGATGTCAGTGGGTTAACTGTGTGCTGTTAACTGCTAAGAATCATCGTTTTATTAGAGGTTTGACTAGTACAAACTGCCTACTAGGAGAGTGTACAGAAGCACAATGAACGAACCTAGCAGGCACAGACATTTATTTTTTCCACAACTCTGTTAAGATGATCCACTACTAAATAAAGACATTAATTGTTCTGGCTTATATGGACTTGTTAAGTACGTGTGTGTGTGTGTGTGTGTGTGTGTGTGTGTGTGGGTGTGTGTGTATGTGAAACTGAGAGAAAATTAGGGCAAGACAATTCAATTAGCCAGTGTGAAGAGGGAAAGAGGGAGGTTTTGCTCCTCCCAGTAAAACAATTATTTTTGGGAAACGATTATTTTTAATGTCTATAATAGGAAATAAGATGTGGGTGAGAGGGAAAAGGCAGAGGCATTTGTATCTAAATAGCTCCACACGTGTTAGAGATGGTTGGAGGAGGTAAGTGTGGGTGACGCTCTGCTTGGTGGAGGTGGAAGGTGGGCATTGAAGGGTTTACATCGTTGGGTCCTCATTTGCTTGGTGCCCTAGCAGACGGGGACATTTCTGAAAGTCGAGTGAATCAGGTGGAGAAAATAATTTGAGAACCTGATATCACTGATGAGTGGGAAATAAGAAAGAGGCTGAGAATCCAAAGATTAACAAGTTGTAATGGGGGTCCATGTGAGGTGGAAATAATAAATGCACACTAGTGGCTAATTGTTATGATTCTGTTATTTTATCCCACTAAACTCAGCATGTCAGAAGCAGAAAAAAAGAAGGATGTTATGGGGTTAAGTAAGGATTTGCTGGACCTGACCCTGAGAGAGCGTGGGTTGAGGGCCTCAAAGGTGCTGCAAGAATGCGGCTGGAAGTATTGACGACAGTCCAGGCTGGGTGAGAAAACTGAAAGCAAGCGACATTTGGGAGGGTGGGGTGGGATGAGGGGGCTGAAAATTTCAGGGAATAGACATAGAGTGTGAGAAGTGGAATAATCAGAGGTAGAAATGGGAGGGTTCAATTTTACTGAGAGAACACACTATGATCTGGATATTTTTGTGCCCTCAAGATTCACATGCTAAAGCCTAATTGCCAAGGTGATGCTATTAGGAGATGGGGGTCTTTGGGAGATAATTAGGTCACCCAGGGCTCCACCCTCACGAAAAGAATTAGTGCCCTCATGAAAGTGCCCTCGTGAAAGAGTCCCCAGAGAGTTCTGTGAGGATACAGCTGGAAGGCGCCATCTACCAACTAAAAAGCAGGTCCTTGACAGACATCGAATCTTCTGACACCTAGCTCTGAGACCTCCCAGCCTCCAGAACACTAAGGAATACATTTCTGCTGTTTATGGTGTTTTGTCATGGCAGCCCAAACAGACTGTGACAGAACAATTCCTGGCAGTGGCTGGTGTCTGGACGGTGGCCCTGGGAACAAACCGAAGTGCAGGGCTGGAGGAAAGGTCACCGCTCCCTGAGGCTGGGAACATGTCTGAGTCAACACACGTGTTGGCTCGCGTAGGATGATGTTAAGACGTGCCGGGTGAAGAGAAAGTCCACATAATTGTGGGCGACTTGCTTGGCTCCCGAAAAGATGTTGCCCTTCTTGATTTTCTGTGTCTGTATGCCCAAATCCTCAGTCGATAGTGCTTTTAAAAATCCCTGAATCAAAAAGGCCCAGCAGAGAAGCCCCAGGTGCCGACCCTGGCAGGCCGAGCGGTGGACAGCGGCCTGGGGAAGTCAAGAGCCCTGGCGGTGGAACTGCAGCCACGGAGTCCTGCCGCTGCCTGCCTTGTGCAGCCCTGGCCACATAACAACCTCTCTGGGCCCCTTATCTATGAAATGAGAGGTTTGGCTAATGTGGTTTCCCAGGAATTTTCTGGCTCTAAGTCACCCTCGGTTTCAGCAGAATATTTGTTTCTAACCTTTCCCAGGCTGCTGTTGAGTGGGCCCAATTGCTACCCCTTTGCTGATTCCACTCTGCCCCACCTCACCCTCAGATGACTCCCGCTTTCCACTCTGAGATAACAGTCTCAATTAGCTCAGGATAATTTCCCCAACTGCCGAAACTATGTCCAAAATGCAAACTTGTGGCTGCTGATTCACACACTGCTAGAGGCGCACTGCTTCTTTCCGATGGGTCTCATGTGTGTTGCCACTCCGTCCAGAGACACAGCCACTGGGAAAGGGCCGGCATAACCTGGGAAAGTGACCCCTGCAGCTGTCATCTCGAGAGTCGGAAATGCAAGAGAGACGAAGCTTTGAAATCACCACCCATATCTCTTCTACAATGTAAAAAGTCAGTTGTGCATGGCCCCTGTCCTTGGGTGCCTTAAAATGGAAAACAATAAGCACACAAAACACCATATAAACATCATCTTGTAGCGTGAGTAAATAAATAAATGATTTAGGAGTCAACAGATATTACCCAAGAGCACCCTTGTCGGGGCCTCAGGTCTCACTGACAATATATATTTGGAGTTCATCTATGTAAGCCCAACACCATGGGAACGAATGAGATGCAGAAGGAGGCAGAAGGAGAGTGGAGTGCAAAGAGAGACGTTCTCAGCACCGTGCTCAAAGGAGCTCCCTCATTTATGGGGCTGCACGACAAAAGGAAGCAATGAAGACAGAAGGAGTTGATGAGAGAGAACTGGGTGAGTGAAGTTCCACAGTATCTAGGAAAATGCATCCCTGGGGAGGAGGAGGCAGATCTGCAGAAGAAAATGACTCAGGTCATTCAAAGAAGTAAGGATGTAATGGGTTATTGGATTTGCCCATTACAGGGTCATTGATGACTTTCTCATGAGAGTTTCTGTGGAATTATAGGGCAGGATCCATATGGTATGACTTTACATAGCAAATGATTGGAATAGAAGTGTTGTTTTCAAGACTAGACTATTCTTTCAGAAAGATCTACAGCAAAATTTGGTACTCAAGGGGATAATAAAAACAAGGGGCAAATTTGGGGGAGAATAAAAACTTGGCTTGTCATTAAAACAAAAGGGAAGAATTGATTGAATTAGAGCATTGATGACACATAGAAGGGTGCTATGGGTGAAGCAGGAAAATAGGAAAGAGATGAGATCATAATCCCAGGGGAAGGAGTGAGGGGAGAAAGGTGAAGTGATTTTGAGGTTGCAGGGATGAAGGATATCAGCACAGTAGTGGACACAAAACTGGCCAGTAACTTACATTTTATGCAGAGAATTTCTTGAAGATTTCAGGTACAGGAAGAGGGAAGAAGCAACAGAGTGTCATGATCCAAGAGCTACACTTAAAAAGTTCTAGAAGCAGATGACTCAGAACAAATAATTTGCCCTGCCTCCAAATATGCTCAAAGATGAGACTAAAGTCATTGCCTCACCTGCCTAACAGGGAAGAATTTTCTAGAAAGTGAGAATTGATTGGAGCAAAGGTTGTTCTTTCATCTCTTATTGCCATTGCCTCTACTTCTATTGTGAACATGGAGGGGCAGGAAGAAAAAACATTGCTGATCTCGGCAAAGACCTCCGCATGTCTGTGACCTCATCACTCTATCAGGTGTATGTTTGGACAGCCCAGACTTCTGCTGGTGTGACACAGCCATTAATTTAGCTAAAACTTTTCATTAACTAGGAAACTTTACCTACTTATATCACCAACTTTGTATATACACTCTAATATTTGTCTGACTGGAGACTTATTTGGAGAAATAGATACAGGTCCACACTTCCTTATTGAAACAGCATCTAAGCAATGCTCTGCCTCATCTACTGAACCTCACACACTATAGTAGTAGTCAACAAACTTATCCTCAGATATCTATTCAAAGATTTGGAAGAAAAAATATACTCCTATAAATTTTTAAGTTAACATCTAAAAATGTTTTCACTAAAACTGTAAATTTTATCTATTCCAAAGGATATCATTTTCCAGTGTGTTATAAATGAACGACATTGAAAAATAGAACCATTACTTCATTCTTTGAAACATACTAATGCCATCAAAATACCATAGAGATCATCTGAAAACAAACTTTAATCTATTTAAGCATAACAGTAAAGAATGTACACAAATTATAAGTGTACATTTCCCTGGTTCTCACACACATTCATGTAACCAGCAAACAGTTCAAGAAGTCCCCTTTGCTCCTTCCAAGATTGTCCGCTGCCCTAAGGTCACAATATTGTCACAATGTTGTGACTTTAGTATCATAGATTACTTTTCTGTTTTTAAAACTTTATATAAATGGCATTATACAGGATGATTTTTTTTTTAGTATGGTTTCTTTTGCTCAGCATTAAGTTTGTGAGATTTATTGTTGGGAGTAGCAATATTTTATTCCCATTGTTGTAGTGTATTCCATGTTAGCAACATACTACAATTTACTTATTACACTGTTGGTGAACATTTGAATTCTTTTCAGTTTTTGGCTATTATGAGTAGTGCTGCAGTGCATATTTTTATACATGTTTTCTTGTGAAGTATGTAAACATTTATGTTTGTTGTATATCTAACAGTGAAATTGTTGGGTGATAGGGCCATGCATATATATTCAGCTTTATTGTCTACCACTAAACATTTTTTCCAGGGTATTCTTACCAAATTATATTTTTACTAGAAGTACATGAGAGTTTTAGTTGCTCCACATGATTGGGTAGTCTCTGTATTTTTCATTTTACCTATTCTGGTGTGTATAACATATGAGCACTTTTAAAAATATTTTTTGGCCATTTGGATATCCTTTTTTGTGAAGTGTGTATTTAAGCCTCTTTGATTTTTCTATTGGGTTTGTCTTTTTCTTATTGATCTGTAGGTGCTTTTTACATATTCTCTAAATAAGCTCTTTGTCTGATGTACATATTGCAAATATCCTCTCTCACTCTTTGGTTTTCGTTTTTACTAGTGGTGTCTTTTTATATAAAAGTACTTAATTTTAATGTGTAACAATTTTCAATTATTTCCCCTTATAATTAGTACTTCTTGAGTCCTATACAAGAAATTTTTACCCACTCAAGATTATGCAAATGTTCTTGCAGATTTTCTTCTGGAAGCTTTATTGTTTCAGCATTCACATTAGGTATACAATTACTATTGTGTTACCTAATTTATTAGATAAAAGTCAATTTGAATTGACCTTTGTGTATTGTATGAAGTTGAAGATTAATTCCTCCCTGTTCCATATCTAATTTACTCAGCAATATTTACTAAAAAGGCCTTTATTTCCACAACACTGCAAGGCCATCTTTGTCATATGTTAGGTGACCTTATATGTGTGGCTGTGTTCCTGGATACTGTTCTATTTGGCTCTTGTTGTACAGATACAATGCCATCCTAATCACTGTAGGTTTATAATGTGATCTGATGGTGTATGTTCCCTGTATTTTTTATTCTTTTTCAATATTGCTTTGACTATTCTCCCCTATAAATTTTTATTCAAAATTTCAAATCTGCTTTTCAGTGTACACACACACACACACACACACACACACACATGCACACAACCCAGCTAGGATTTTGATTGAGATTATATATTGATTTATATTGTGATATATATTATGCATTAGATTATTTGGGGAATATCTTTATAATACTGCATCTTGTAACTCATAAACATGGTATATATACCATTTACTTAGATTTTGTTCAATTTCTCTCAATAATATTTTGTAGTTTTCAGAGCAGAGGAATGAATATATGTAAATATATTCTATTAGTCATGTAACTCATATATGGTATCTTTTGAAAATATAATTATTCCTTATTACTGAAATATGGAAATAGATTTAATTTTTATACATTAATCTTATATTCAGCAACCTCATAAATTTACTTTTTAATTTTAATAATTTTTAAATTGGGGGGGATTGTATGCAAACAATCATGTCATTTTCTAATGACAGTTTTAATTCTGTCTTCCCATTTATTAAAACTCTATTTTCATTGTCTTCTTGAAATGGATAAAACCTCAAATACAGTGTTGAATAGAAAAGGTGATAATAGGTATCTTTAACTTATCCTAATCTCATGGAGATAGTTTTCAATATGTAATAATTAAATATGATATCTGCTGTAGTTTTTGCACATACTCTCTATCAGAGTAAGAAAATTTTCTTCTATTCTTAAGTTACTTAATTTTTTTTATCATGAATTAGTACTCTCAACTTTGCACATTTGACTTATCTAAGGAGATTTAAAAATTGCTAATGTATAAGTCCTGCCTCTAAAGAGCTTCATTTAATTGATCTGGGATACTTTTAATATGTCACAAGTAGTTATAATGTGCAGGGAATCATTGCTCTAAATGCTAAAAAATTTTCTTCTGGTTTGAGTAATCATTGCAAATTTGTTATTACACAATCACAATAAATGAAGTACATTTTAAATTTTGATGAAAAAGAGTTCACAAACACAAAAATGTTTCAAATTATACCTTTGTTTATCACATCAAAAGTTTTTCATACTTTAGGGTAATATGTAAATATGGATAAGAGGTGTACATTTCTTTCCAGATAGGTAAGATATGTCTTTTTTTTTTTTTAAATATGAATAAGGGCATTTGTAAAAAGGAGTAGTAGGGAAGAAGTGGCCTTAACCCAAGACACATTCTCAGGCAGATCAATGTTAGGAAAGAATGCAAATATAGCTCAAGGATCTAGAACTTGATTGTCTTAAAGCTTTCTTTGCCACATACCGCTAGAAAAATCTTTGTACACCCCCCAAATTAGGTAAGGAGTATATTACTTTGAAAACCACTGTTGTATAATGTGCTAGGTAATATTCTTTTTCCATTCCAAATTAATTTCCCACCCTCCTCCACCCTGCTCTCTGCCTCTGGAGGCCAATCTAAATGGGTGATATTAGCAGCCCTTCTTGCCCTGTGGCTTCTGGTTAGGTTTATTTAATGAATTAGAAAGGAGAGGGAGATCAAGGTGTTTATTTTCCAGGCTCTGTTTTAGCAGACTTTTCCCAGGAAGGCTGACTCTTGATTCAAGGTCACCGGTTCCTCTTCGGTGACCATCTCTCTGTGACTTTCTCTTTCCAGTTTTTCTGTAGTCATTTCCTTCCCTGGGTCCCCTTGAGAAAGTGACAGCCTCAGGGTATTTTACTATTGCTTCTGATTTTCCTACCACATTTGAAAACAGCCTCTGTTAAATCCCCCTTAAATTATCCTAATGTGAGTGTGACTGGCTGGTACATATAGGGACAGAGAGGAGCTCTTGGTGTGACTCGATGGCTTCCACAAAGGTTGACTGGGATCAGGAATGTTGCTGAACAAGGCTTTTAGTTCCTCATCTTCTCCAATTAGAAAGCACAGTGATGATGTCTGAACCTCAATTTTGCCTCAGACAAACCTGGCATCATGGCTCTTCAATACACAGATCCCAGAGAAGGAACACTTCAGCTGACAGCATTTAAAACTAATACAATGAGAACATGGCTATTCTGTTCTGGATCATTTCCTGCCCACATTTTTGTGCTTGGCAAATGAGGGATAATTTGACAAACACCAAAGGAGGAATGTCAAACATACACAAGACAATAAGTACATTCTTCCATCGCTTTTTCCCATTTACCCCTTATTTATATACAATTCTGTTTCTTATTGTTTGTAAATTGTTTCTTGGATGTCGGTCTCCTCTTCTTAGCTAGATTGTAAGTTTCATGGGGACATAAACCACAAACTTACATATATATATATTTTTTTGCAGTTGCTGCAGCTTGAAAATTTTCTACTCAGCTCTCTTCCCAACCACCTATATTTTACATGTCCAATCTGGTGTTGAGCTCATCGAGTGAGTTCTTAATTTCAATTATTGCATTTTCTACATTCATTCATTAATTCATTCAACAAAAATATTTATTGAGCACCTACACCATACAAGGCATTGAATGGGTTGTGAGATCTAAAAATGAATACGGAACCCTGACTAATTTTATTAAATGGCATAAAAACTGATTGATTTGAAAGATAGATTGCTTTAAAAGGACTGCATGCCCTTATTCACCTTTCACAAAACTCCATCCACTCTCAGTGTAGTGGTCAAGATTCTTGGTTGAAAACAATACAAATCAACTCTGGGCAACTGAAGCAAAAAAGGAATTTATTGTAGATTACAGACTCAACCACAAGTCTGGAGAACCAGGTTTTCTCAAATAGGCTGAGACCCAAGGAGGCTATCAGGTGAGACTCAGGAGAATACATGTGGGGTCACAGCACTGAAGGAGGACACCTGGCTGTGTCATTGGACTGTTGACTCTGTTGTCTAAGAACTGGAGGTCAGAGGTCAGTATTTTCCTGGCTAGAGAAGGTGTTGTCAACTCTCTATGCTCCTGTGTCACACTGAGTCCAGACCCTAGGACCCTACAGTGACCATCTGTGGAGCTGAGTGTAGGTCCCTGCCAGTTGCTGGAGGTCTGGGAGAACAAGGGTATTCAGGACTTCTGAGAAGTGGCACTCCACTTCCAATTAAGACTCACACAGTGGAAGATGTCCCAAACATGGGAAGGGGCCCCAAATGCTAGGCATCCGAAAAATGCTCATAACTGTCTATTCTATCCATAAGGAAGTTTGCAGCCAACGTACTGGTGATGGTATCATACCTGGGTAAACTACTTAGGAAGAGCTCACTATTTCAGACATCCATGAAGCCAGCGTTTTCAGGATAAATATTAATGACTTCCTCAGGAATTTAGCTATTCACGGCAAGATCATTAACTCACTCAAATATTTGCAAAAACAGAACAGAGCACAGCTAATTCATTCACATCCATAAATATTAATTGACCACATGTTAAATGCAAGATGGTAGAGAGTAGAAAAGACCATTTGTCTACCTCCAGCATCCCAGCATCAGCTTCTAGCCTAGTTTGGGGGCCAGGAATTTACAAGGATATCATTTTACTAAAATTGAACCCAGTAACATTTTCTCTGTCTGTCTTAGTCTCTGCCTGTGTCTCTGTCTCTCTGTGGTGTGTGTGTGTGTGTTACTTAGTGTTTCTTTTGTTGAGGACACTAAGAAAAAGAGGTTAGGTAACTAGTAAAATGCAAAAAATGGTCCAGTGTCAGAAAATTTACTGCTAACATTTTGGGTAAAAAGTACCAAAAAAAAAAAAAAAACCCAAAAGAGAATCCTGGTAATGAAGATAATGATATAAAGGAGGAAGTACAGCTACTAAGCCAGAAATGTGAAATTCATCTGTGATTTTCTTTTTCCCCTACGTCCAACATCCACTGGGTGCCAGATCTAAGACAACGCCTTGAAAATGTGACCACTGCGGCTGCTGACTTGGGTCGCGGGAGCTACTCCACCCTGTGCATTTGACCAGGCTCTTTGTGCTCATTATTTCCACTTGGTCTTTACAACAATCCTATGAAGTAGTAGGTATTATTATCCCTACCTTATAAATTAGCAAACTGATTCTCTAAGAGGATAAGTAGCTAACTTATTCATACAGCTAGGAAATAACAGAGCAAAGAGTTAAAACCTGCTGGCTCCACAGTTGAGCTCTAAACCACTGCTCTAGACAGCTTCTCACTTAAACAGCAAAAAGGAGAGCGTGTGGGATAACAAGTCTGGGGGATGTTTCTTGGACTTGAAACAGGCATCTTCTCTGCAGGTGGCCCTGGGGTCTGGTTTAATAGGCCCTGTTGGTTGGGACATTTTATTTTTGAATTTGCATGTGTAAGCTTGTTCCTCAGAAGAATGTTGGTGATATTTTTGGCCATTAAATGGTTGCCAAACATATGGAAATTAGGTGTTTTGTTGTAGTGAGCCCTGACTGCTATCTTTGACATCTTTATATAACTACATGATCTCAGTGAAGACACAGCCTAGAGATTTTTGTGACTGTCTGCAACTGGCTGTAGTAGATATAAGGTAAACTATAAGCAACTAGGCTCATATGAGACTACTTTTGCTACTCACTCATAATCTCCAGTCTTTTATCTTATCAATGTTACTGTTTTATTTGCAAATCTTTTAAAAATGAAAGAAAGGCTGAATCTTGGACTTGACTTTATAGAATACCACACGTGCCAAAGCCATTCCAAATCTTACCTCATTTTGAAATGCCTTTGTGGCTGGTTTTATTTTTCCTTCCTTTCCCTTATTTTAGATCATTATAACGCATTTTATAGGTCAGTATCAAACAGCAAGACTTCAGCAGTGTGGGGACTATGACTGGAAGTCATGCCAGAACACACAACTGTAATCCACAAAGTTAATGGAAATGAAACATTATGGCCGAGATTTTACATATGTGGAAATCATGAAAACTCACAAGCCCAACTCCTGCAACACAAAGAGAAAAGAGAACTGCCCTGCCTGCGCTAAGCAGCTGGCCCACATGCCATTAAAGACTCCATTTGTGGGGTAGGGGGCCCTTGGTAGTTCACATTTTAATAAACCATAAACTTTTACATGCACATTAAACAACAGAGGGGTTGCAGTCATTTCATTATCTGAATCTATTGAGTCTGCATCTATGCCATCAGCAACCAAAGTGCAAGACAAAAATGCTGTTTTATTAAAAACCTCACATTTTGATCAGATGAATACTCCCTTATGTCCCCAGGAGTGTAGCAACATGGAAAATAAGATTTTGTGGTCCTATTTGGGCTCACTGGATGGCTCCATTTTACAACTGCAGTTTGCACTCCCATACAACTCTCCCATCTTTTTTGTTAAGGAGAGTGGGCAGGGAAAAAAAAAACTATAAAGCAATCGTTCTCAACCTCGACTACACATTAGAATCATCTGGAAAGTTTTTAAGAGTCCTGATTCTTAGGCTGCATCCAGACCAATGAATCACAATGTTTAATGGTGGTAACCCGGCGTTCATATTTTTTAAAACCGCCCAGGTGACTGTGAGCCCAGGCCGATGTCCGGCTGTAAATTTCACCCCTGGACGTCTTTCTCTTCTCCCTTTCTGTGCACTGTTTGCTCTCCATCGGGGGCATTCCCTAACTCTAAAATAAAGGACTTCACGATAACATGAAAGCTTAAGCTTTAAGATTCATCTTTTCCCTAAAAGAGCCTCCAAGGAAAAAAAAAAGTTTTAGATGGAACACCTGATTTCCAGCACCATCGCACAGCCGCTGTCAGACAGGCTGGGATGTGGATTTTCTCTCTCTTCAACCTCAGAGCACTTCAGGAAAAAAATGGCCTGTTAAGAATAGTTGAAGAAAACTCAACTGCTATGGATATACAGGGGCTAGGAACAAGTGCTGCATTTTTAAGTATGTGGGCCGTGGGCTGCTGCCCCAGAGTCCCCTGGTTCTCAAGTCCAGACCACCTAAATGTCTGGAGCAGGAGCCTTGTGACTTGCATTCTAGCAAGTTCCCAAGTGATTCTTACATAAGAACATCTTGCAAACTACCAGACCAGCACATTGACTCTCTGATAACAGTGTCATCTTATTACATCCATTTATACAAAAGGTGAGAAAATTGTATTTCAAGAAACACTGAGTCCTGTGTTGATACAATTGGTAGGCGGGAACGAATTTTTATAAAGAATTAAAATACAACTGAAATAGCTAGTTGTTCTTGAAGCTATTAGATCTCACTGACATTAAATGTATTTGTGTCTTTTTTGGCTCTTGGATGATATTTCATCATCAAGTCCCATGCACTAAAATTTCATGCTTCTATGTCAAAAAATTCTGTGTTTTGATACAACCTTGGCCTCTTTTTAACCGGTGACCTTGGATAAATGACCTAACCTCTCTGATTATCATTTCTGTCCAACGGGGACCCCAATACCTTTCAGAAGTGTGGAAATTTAATGAAGTGATAGTGACAAGTGCTTTGTAACCTGTGATGCGCTGCACAAGGGCTGGCTGTCACTGAAGCTCCTGTCGTCCAGGCCCACATCACCATATTGCACAAAGCTCAGGAAAGTGGTCGTCTTGCCAAGGCACACATCAGTCAGGTCAGTAGCTGGGCTGGGGCTCCAGCTTCAGACTTCCAGCCAGGCCCTGCCATCTTTCCACTGTGCCCCAGCATCTAAACTGAGATGCTTGACTCAAATTTGTACCATGCTGAGCAAGGAACGCAAAGCAATGATTTGAATTCCTTATGGGACAGGAAAAAATAATATTTAAGTATTTTAAATCCTCTTTTTCTCTTGTCCTCTCTCTGAAAAGAGAGACATTTTGTCATGTTAGGTTCCCTGAAGTTTTTCCTGCTAAGGAAAGAGGTAAAAATGGAGAGAATGAGCAGAGCTGAGGAGGCCAAATTGTGCTACAGGAGCCAAGAGCAGAAGCAGAGGTGAGAGGGAGGAAGGGCAAAGGTGCCAGAGGGGGAGGAGAGGAAGGAGCTGGGAGAAGCAGGTGGAGAGGGAAGTGAAGAGGTGGGAACTGCCTGTAGGAGTGGAATTCCTGGAGGAAAAGAAATGCTCAAGGAGAATTAGTGGAGAATTTTGTTTTCCAAAGATGTGCAATGCAACCTGTTTCTCCTCTTTCCATGACACCGTCGGGGACAATAGGCCTTGCTTTCAAACGGTGTTAGCATTCAGTCTGGGTTTACTTGTGAATTTGTTTTTTAGAATGTGTCAATGTATTGCGTCTGATATAAAGAATAGAAAAATTTAAGATGGTTACATCTATTAGGGTAAATATTTTATCACTACTTTTCTTTTTGGTATTTAAATAAATTACAGAAGCTAAACAAACCACCATCAAAAACAAAACAAACAATAATTCACAAACCATCAGTCAGGGCTTGTTAAGTGCATCAGGCCTACCTGCTATGTCAGGAGTCCCCTCCCCAGGCTGGGAAGCCATTCCCAGACTAGACCCTCAGAGCAAACAGTGTCCCACAATTCCTCTGCCTGCTAGATCTTTGGTCCCAGCACGAGGCTTGCCAAGGCCATTGATGCTCATCAAGGGTCACAGCTTTTCTAAGGCTATTTCCATCTCACTGCCTCCCCGCCTCGTAGGCAGTCAATAGCTTTCACTCTTTTGGCATCATTGCTGTGGTTTGAATGGCGATGCCCCCTCCAAAATTCATGGTGGAACTCAGTCCCCACTGTGGTGCTATTAATAGGGTGGGGCCTTTTAGGAAGTGAGTGAGTCATCCAGGCTGTGCCCGCATGAATGTCCCTTATAAAAGAGGCTTCAGAGACAATGCACCCCTTTTCTTGCCCTTCTGCCTTCCACCAGGTGAGGACACAGTGGAAAGGTCCTTGCCAGACATCAAATGTCAGCACCTTGAGCCTGGACTTCTCAGCCCCCAGTACTGTGAGAAATGAATCTCTGTTCTTTACAGATTGCCCAGTCTCAGGTATTTTGTATAGCAGCACGGATGGACTAAGACAGAAGCGGTGTGATGCTGCTTTAAAAAATACTTGAAGATGTAGACACGGCTTTGGAACTGGGTAATGGGTAGAGACTGGAATCATCTTCAAGTAAATGCTAGAAGTTGCCTAGATTGCGGGGATTGGAGCATTAATGGGCAATACTGGAGAGGGTGCAGGAGGGAGCTGTAGAGAGAGCCTCAGTCTCAGAGATTAAGTGGTGACCAGAATGTTGGTAAAAATACAGATAGTAATGGCATTCCGATGAGGCCTTAAATGAAAGTGAGGAATACCTTATTGAAAACTGGAGGAAAGGCCATCCCGTTACAAAGTGGCAAAGAACTTGGTTACATTGTGTACGTGTCCTATTGCTTTATGGAAAACAGTATTTAAAAGCAATGGAGTAGAATATTTGGCAGAGGAAATATCCAAGCACAGTGTTCAGGTTGCTACATGTCTTTTCTTAACTGCTGGTAGTATGTGAGAGGAGAGATACAAGTTAAACACGGAATTTATAATCAGAAGGAAAACAGAATGTAAAGATTTTGGAAAATTCTTAGCTGAGCCATGTAAAGAATAAAAAAATATGTTTGGGAGGGAAAACCAAGGGTGTGGGGGTCAGTGACCTTTGATAAGGAGTCAGTATGGGTGGAAGGGAGCCAGACGCTATTCATCTAGACAATAGCAAAATGACCTGAAGGCATTTTGAAGATCTTCAAGGCTCCCATGCCCACCACTGGCCCATGGCCTTGAGGACAGACCAGTTTCAAGGGAGGGGCCCAGGGCTGCCTCAAGTCTCTGCTCCCTGCATTCCAGTGCAGTGCTCCTCACCCCCACCCACCCAATCTGTGGCCCAGGCTGCCCTCCTGGAGGACACATGCTGGAAACCTTGGCAGTGGCCACATGGTGCTAACTCTGTAGGTGCTCTGAGTGCACGAACTGTGGGGACAGGGCTACCTCCACCTAGATTTCAAAGGATGCCCTAGAAAGTCTGTGGCCCTGACATAGAATCATCACAGGAGTGGGGCCACCACAGAAAGCCTTCATAAACACAATATCCAGTGGAGTTATGGGGGCAGGCCCACCCCTGAAACCCTAGATCTATACAGCCACCAGTGTGCAGCTCCCCCCTGGGAGAGCCACTGACACCCAACCCCAACCCATGAGAGCTGCAGGATGGGCTGTGCCCAGTAAAGCCACAGGTTGGGATCTCCTGGAGCCTTGGGGACTCAACCCCTACCCCAGGGTGTCTGGAGCATAGAGTCAAGGGAGAACCTCAAGCTTCAAGTTTTAATGTCTGCCCTGTTGGGTTTTGGACTTACTTGGTACCTATTACCCCTTTCTTCTTGCTTGTTTCTCCATTTTGAAATGGGAATACCTAACCTAGGCCTATCATACCATTGGATTTTGGGTGCATATAACTTGTTTGGTTTCACAGACTCACAGGGGGAGGGCGATCTGCCTTGAATGATGGATGATACCTTGACGCTCACCCATGAGAGAGACTGATTTCAATGAGACTCTAGATTTTAAATGTTTGAGTTGCCACTGGAATAAGTTAAGACTTTGGGGGCTATTGAGATGGAGCAAATATATTTTGTATGTGAGAAGGATGTGAGTTTGGGGGCATGAGGGGTGGAAGGTTATGGACTGAATGGTGGTGTGGCCTCCAAAGTTCATGGTGAAACTCAATCCCCACGGAAGTGGGGCCTTTTGGGGAGTGACTAAGTCATGAGGGCTCCACTCTCATGAATGGATTAGTGCCCTTATAAAGGAGGCTTTAGAGAGAATTCCCCCTTTCTTATCCTTCTGTCTCTGCCATGTGAGGATGCTACAGGAAGGCTCTCACCAGATGGCAAATATCAGCACCTTGATCCTGGATTTCCCAGAGCCTCGAGAAACGAATCTCTGTTCTTTATAAATTATCCAGTCCCAGGTATTTTGTTATACCAGCATACACAAATCAAGACAATTATACTCCATTTTTTTATCTACATCATACTATACTTTTGGTCTGCACCCAGTCTCCTTGGTTCCCGATCCTTGGCCTAGTTCCCTATTTACAATTTATAATTTGTATCAGTTTCTCAAACTTGATTCCTAACTCTCCTCTGTAGGGATGCTCTCTGGTTTTTGTTCTCATCCATGGTTCCTGTGTGCCACTTTGACTCCCTTGCTCTTGAACATTTCTGGAATCACCTTTCCCCATTCTGTCTCCCCACAAGGCCCTATTTCCAAGACCAAGACTCAGAGACTAGCTAACAGCTCTTGTTAAGCTCACTCCTGCCCCCAAAAGCACCAAGGAAAAAGTCAACGTCCCTCTGAAAATAAGACTATAGGCTGTTGTGTTTCCTAACCATGCTTTAACAACCCAAGGATCAGACTTGCTTTTTAAATGCAGGCATCTGCACACATGACTGCCTTAACATCATCTGTTGTAGGTCCCTCACGTTTCTGAGACAGTAATGAATAAACACCACACTCCCCACAAGAAAATCACTCCTGTGCCTCTATGCTTAAATATGCATGTGTGTTCATGCTAGCGTATGACTCTATCTAGACTCTACATTTGGTGTTTATTAATTTTTTTTAGAGATTTTTAATTAGAAAACAACACATGTGTTCTCTGCTATTTTCATTTGTTGATAAATTCTTTAATTCTTAACCAATTCTACTCAAGCTTAGCAAAGAGGATTGAGGATACATTTTGCATCCGTAAAACCCCATCTGTTTTCCCATGAATTGAAATTTGAAAAAAAAAAAAGAAGATAAAGAAGAGGAAAACTTCACCTCTGTTATACAAGTTTCCCCATGAGATGATCTAGGAGGTCACGTCGTTTTCACTAGTATTTCCAAATTGCCTTCTGAGGGCACAAACACAACACGATGTAGCTCCAAGGCTAATTTGAGCAAAACTATTTATAGTCTGAATAAAATACTTTTATAGACTTAAGTAGCATGAAAATGCACAGCAAAACAGCTGTACTTTTGTGATAAATAAGAAGTGAGTCTACAGGACTGGATCACTGATGCTCTTTACTACCTTTTAAAATCAGCACATTTTCACCATTAGAGCTGCTCGTGTCCTTCCCAGGACTCCCCGCCCACATCTCAGCCCTTCCCTGGGGAATGCACGAGGGGGGATGCAGAAGAGAGATAATTGCAAAAACATGGTGCTTTAGGCTTCGGTTGCCAGCTTTTCCCACCCCAAATAATACACTGGAATCCCAAGTCATGTGTAATTCTTTGTGAATAAAGCATAGAATTATTTTGAAGGAAAATGCACAAAGAAAAAGTGATTTGTTTGAAGGAAAAAAAAAAAGCTAATTTTTCCTCTGTTGTTCAAGATTATCAAACTTTTTGTTTTTAACCTCTTTTACCCCTCTTTTACCCCTATATGAGACAAAGAGAGTTCAAAGTGAATTTGCTCAAGTCAAGGGAGCTCATTTTGGCAGGGTGGGGATGGGTGGTTTTAATACTTCACTTTTGGCTCTGAATCATTAACTCCTGCAGGTGTGGCAAGGCAGGGATGCGGTAACTCACTCATGCCCACTGTGATCTCATTTCCTCTCCTTGGATGGCAGTCGCTGCAGCTCCATGCCAATGTGCGGAGGGTGACAGGGTCCATCAGCAGCATTTTACTATTTGGAAAGTCCTCAAGCATTTGTGCCACTGCCTCAGAGTTGCCTGCAGCGTGGCTCATGTGTTACCCGCAGCCTGCCTGGGAAGCTTGGTTATTCCCAGAGGCATTTAATTATGAAATGTTTGAAAGAAAGACCTAAGTTACCTTTGTCAAATCTGTTTCTGAACACGTCCTGAATTACTTTGGGTTTCAGGAGAGTGCAGCAATTCTGTGATGATAAATGAAAAGTGGATTGAAAATGAGTTGCCAGCTGTTCCTCTTAAATACTTCTGCCCTTTCCTGGAGAAGGAGCTCTGGAGTGTGTAATTCAGTCCCTGTACACGGCTCTTCTAGGCCATCACTTTTACACTCACAGGGATATAGTGTACACAGAAATTTATTGTTTACCTAGAAATGTCTATTTCCCACCTTGACTGCTGCTCCGTCTGTTGCTCAGTTGATGACTTTCGAGTGTGGAAATGGTTAAAAAACGTTTCTAAACATTTATTCTCATTGTTTTGTTTCATGAGTGCAGTGTTCACAGTAATAAATGGTTCTTGTTAAATGAAACAGCTTTGGGAAGTCTAGTGGAAAACAAGGAGCGTGGACGGGCAGATTGGCCCTTCCTAGCAGAGGCTGATACAGGAGCTGGGCTGGCTCTTTCTTTCCTCTTACTGCACGACTGGTCAGTGCTCTGCAGAAGTGGACTGTGGGGTAAGTGTGCCCATGCATGCCTTTGGGCAGTTTGGGGGCTCAGCTGAGGTGCACTGATGAGCACCTCTTCATCTCCTGGTTGAAGATTTATTCTACAAAGAGGATCCGAGCATTGGTGAAAACAGACTTAATTAATAGCAGCAGCCACATCAAAGTTTCCCCCCAGATTGGGGCTTAGCTCCTGAAATCAGTCCCTGAGCCACCCTGAGCACTCCGGAAGTGATGACGGGGGATCCATTCAAATTTCACACATGCCCATGGAAATGTTTCTATCATTTTGGCATTATCTCCCACAAACCCATCTAGGAATTTCCCTTTAATCAAAGGTCCACATAAAATATACCAAATAAAAGAGCTTAATGGAAATCAGAAGGGGAAAATTGTGAAGAATCGTCAAGAACATTCAATGCATTATTTGATAGTGAGATGCATTACCTGGGTAGGGAGTGGCACCCACCAGAGAGAACCTACTGGGCAGTTCCAGTTGGTCAAAGGCCACGACTGCTCAAAACACTGAGGTCCCACCCCAGCCAACAGAGCTCTGAGGCTGAGGTGGCCAGATTGCCCTCAAGTGCAGTGACTCCAGTCTGGGAGTCTGGGAGAATGCTGCATTGTACAGGGGAGCGGTGGGACGCAGAGAGGATCTCTCTTAAGCTTCCCCCATCTTTCCTAATCTAGTAGTGATTTTGTGAATTGGTTAGTTGATTTTCCCCTGAAAATGTTTGCAAGCATTAAGTATTAGTCTCAATATTTGAATGAACCTGTATCTATCTTAGAAGAAGGTGATCTTGTTAGAGGAAAAAAAATTATGTCTTTGAAATTGTTTCCTGGTTCTTTTCCATTTATTTTCCTAGGTGCCAACTGAAGACAAAAGAAACCTCTCCAATGGATCTGGAGTCTGTCCATTAGCATTCATAGCAATGACATCTTTCCTTCCCAGAGCACACACATTCTTCCCTGGTGAGCAGACTGCGAGGTGGCATCTTTCCTGCCACCCTCACATGAAAACACATTCCTTCTGCTCTCTAAATAACCTTGACACAGGCTAAGCTTGCCAGAGTCCATTTATAGAAATCCTCATTTCATGCAAATGAATTGAGGAGGAGAAACAATTTTGAAATGGAACTGCAAGGGAAGAGCTCCATGAGGACCACCCTGAAGATGGTATAAAGATGCAAAGTCTGTTTCTGATTCTTGGCGTCTAGGAGGAGAATGAGTTTTATTTGAAGTAGTTCCAAAGCAGGTGAGGATGGAGAGGTCATCTGTGTTGAAGAGGGGTGGATCAGCGTTGCTCGTGACAAGTTGGGACCCTTGTTTATAACTAAAATCAAATGTGTTTGGATATAAACAAAAAGTGATGTGCCTTTGGGAACAGTGGCTGCAATTGGGCAGATAGAATGTAGAAATAGAGACAGGCTTCACTTAGAGTTACAGGGAGATATGTGTATTTCTCTATTTAGATATTCTTTGATTTTTTTCATCAAGGTTTTTCAACTTTGAGTCTTGCATGCATTTTCTTATACTGAGATGGATCCATCAGAGAGTATTAAATAATGTTCATTTAAAAATGTTCATTATGTCAAGTTGTTCAATAGTATTCTTTAAGTCTTCTCTGTCCTTTGTGATTTACTATTTATTTTATCAAATATTGAGAGAAGGGTGAACAATTGTGGATTAATCCATTTCCCCATTTTAGCTCTATTGCTGTTTTGATTCATATCTTAAGCTCTATTATTAGATATGTAAACATTTGGAAGTATGCCATTTTGAAAGCTTGATCCCCTTTATCATTATAAAATGATAATCCTTTCTTATGATTGCTGTTAATGTGGTATATATTTTGCATCCTTTTGCTTTGACTCTATTGGTGTCTTTATACTTTAAGTGGGATTCTTGTAGTTAGTATATAGTTGCATTTTGCTTTTTTATCTAATCTGAAAAATCTTTGCCTTTTACTGGAATATTTTTACATTTAATGTTATTGTTTTTCTGGTTAGATTTAAATCTTCCATCTTGCTATTGTTTTCTATTTTCTCCATTTGCTCTTTGTTAACTTGTCTGCTTTTATGTGCCTCCTTTTGGATTACTAGAATTTTTTTTAAATTCTGTTTTATGTATTTTGTTGGTTTGTTAGCTATGCTAGGCTGAATAATAACCTCCAAAGATGTTCATAGCCTAATCTTCAGAACTTGTGAATGTGTTACTTTATATGACAAAAGCAACATGGCAGATGTGATTAAGTTAAGAATCTTGAGATGAAGAGATGATCCTGGATTGTCTGCTGGGCCGGAAGTAAACACAATGGTCCTTATAGGAGGAAGGCAGGGGGTCAGAAATGAGATAATATGCTACACTGCTGGCTTTGAAAAGGGAAAAGGGGGACAATCCAAGGACTATAAGCTGAATCTAGAAGGAAGAAAATGCAAGGAAATAGATTTTCCCCAGAGTCTCAAGAGGAAATGCTGCTGTGAGGATCCATTTTAGACTTCTGACCTCCAGAACTGTAAAAAAATTAATTTGGGTTGCTTTAAGCCACTAAGTTTGTGGCTTCAATAGGAAGTTTGTTACAGCTTCAATAGGAAACTAAAACACTAGCTACACATTATCTTTTTCTCAGTTTTTGCATTAAAGTTGATGGTATATGTCTTTAACTTGCTATAGTCTACTTCCAAGTGATATTACATAAAGGTATAAGAACCTTAAGCTGTCTACTCTCATTTTTCCTCTCCCAATCTATGTCCTGTTATTGTTTTGCCTTCTAATTTTACATGTATTGCAAATTTCACCATACATTGCTATTAATTTTACTTTGAGATAGTTGAAATTTTTTTGAAAGTTTTATATTTACACACCTACTTGCTATATCCAGTGTTCTTCACTCCTCCATGTGGATCCATATTTTCTTCTGGAATTATTTTCTGTCTGCCTGATGGACTTTTATCATTTCTTGCCTTGAAGATACACTAATGATGAATATTTTAAGTTTTTAAATGTCCAAAAATGTCTTTTCTCTTAATTTTTAAAAGATTTTTTTCTCTCAGTATAGAATTCTAAGTTGCCTTCTTTTTTATGAGAAATATGCTGTAATCTCCAACATGAGTCATATTGCTTCATTAAATGCCTTGTCGTTTTTGATTGGATGCAGGCATTGTGAATTTTACATTGTTGAGTGCTGGATATTGTCAGAGAATGTCACTTGCAAACAAGTGAAGGAGAGATTCTAGAATGAACTGTGTGTTGCTGGATTTGATTTGGAGGTATTTGTATGCACTCATGTTGCTTAACAAATGGATGAGAGAAAGAGGGAGAGAGATACATGAGTTAGTATACACACATATATTTCTATGCTCTGGGATCTAGAAGCAATGACATCCCCATAGCAATGACCACACCTAGCATTCAGAGATATTGACTTTTAAATATCTTCTCTGGTAAAAAGAATTAGGGTTCCTTAGACAATGGTCCCCAACGATTTTGTCACTAGGGACCAGTTTCATGGAATACAACTCTTCCATGGACTGGGGGAAGGAGGGTATGGTTTTGAGATGATTCAAGTGCATTACATTTATTGTGCACTGTATTTTTTCTATTATTATTACATTGTCACTTGCCACTCACTGATAGGGTTTTGATGTGAGTCTGAAAGCAATTGGTTTATGGTGGTCTCTGTGCAGTCAAACCTCTCTGCTACTGATAATCTGTATTTCCAGCCGTTCCCCAGTGCTAGCATCACCACCTCAGCCCCACCTCAGATCATCAGGCATTATGTTCTCATAGGAGCACACAACCTAGATCCCTCTCATTTGCACTTTACAGTAGGGTTCGTGTTCCTATAAGAATCTAATGCTGCCACTGATCTGACAAGAGGTGGAGCTCAGGTGGTGATGTGAGCGATGGGGAGCGGCTGTAAATATAGATGAAGCTTCACTCACTGGCCCACCGCCCACCTCCTGCTGTGCTGCCTGCTTCCTAACGGCCACAGACCTGTACTGGCCCATGGCCTGGGTGACGGGGAACACAGCCTTCGGGAACTGGTTGATCCAGGGCTGGGCAAGAGAAGCATAAAATGAGCCTGGAACATTTCGTGGTGTCAGAAAGTAAGGAAGCTTCAAACGGACACAGTAGCAACAAGGAAAACTCCCAAAGATAGAACAATTTGAGCAATAACGTAATTAATGATAACATATGTGACCCAAAGAATAAAATAAATATCCACGAGCCCATATTGTTATAAATAGATGATTGAATAATTAAATAAGTGAGGGATAAAGGACAGCACGTACAGAATTATTTAAATTAAAAATGTAGATGGAATAAAGGAAATAGGAAATCACCATTAGAACACTATAATAATAATTGCTTCAGGAAATCCACCAGTGAATGTTAAATTTGTTGGAAAAAGCTTAAGGGGGAAAAAAGATATTTACACAAACAAAATTTGTATTGATTACAAAGAGAAACATAGTGATTTTAGGATGGAAAAACCTGTAGACACTTTAGCCAAATGATCAAGGTTATCATCACCAGTAACAAGACTTACTGAAATCTCATATTCCCAAAGAAAGGCACATCACCACCTCTGTGGCATTCTTCTGCCTAATCCGTAACTCTCATTTAATCATGAAAAAACATAAGACAAACCCAAAGTGAGGGCCATTCTCCAAAATCCCTGACCAGTATTATTAAAAATGTCAAGGTCATGCAGGGTAAGTAAAGACCAAACTGCCACAGAGACACGACAACTAACAGGATACTAATGCAACGTAGGATCCTGGGTGGGATACTGGATCCAAATAAACACACTAACATAAAAAATGCATGAAGAATATACTGGAACTGTTTGCGCTATCTTTGTAACTCTTCTGTAAGTTTAAAATGATTTCCAAAACAAAGAGCTTTTCAAAAGTTAAAGAAACAATTTAGTGAGAAAAGCGGCATTGTTTTATATTTTTGAAAATCTATCTAATGAATGTGTTTAATGGGAGTCAGATGGATTCTGGATTTTACATTCAATCTGCTGCAGTGCCATGTGTCATATAACCCCTGGAAAACCCAACTGGACACTTGCGAGAAAATGAGAGTGTAAGAGGCAAACAATGGTATCATTATGGAAGCAGTTTTGACTTTTTGCATTGGTGTAAAGGGTCTGTGGATCCCCAGGTTCTGGAACACATCTGAAAATCAATAAATTAGAGTAACACTTCTGAGTTCTCTTTACTGCTTAAGGGTATTGGTGAGTTTACCAGACACACTAGCTTCTCCTTTCTTTGGGGGGAGTTGTCTGCTTGCCGAAAGCTTATGTATTGGGGTGGGTGTTTAATTTGGAAGAATATTATCAAGCCCGTTTTTGGCTATATCTAAACTATATTGAACACATAGCTTTGTTACTACAAAATCAGACCTTTTGATTTCTATTCACAAGAGTCCTGCTCTATCTTTCGATTAGTTCAGAACTTGGCCTGGTATCGGGGTGTTATTTTCCTCCTACGTTCATGATAGGAGCATGTATAACTCACAGTGGAAGGACAAATGAGTCCGCAGTGGCAATAAATAAGGAGTGATGGAACAAAACAGTCCAGGGGATCCAGGCTCGCCAGGGAAATCCTCACGTCCTCTCTCTGAGTTCATTCCAGCCCAAAGAATGGCCTCTTCTTCGGGTGACATCTGTAATGCTACATGTACTTAGGTTCAAAAACATTAATAATAAAGTAAATGGCTATTGTATGTGTGCAGTTCTAAGTCTTTTCTTTCTCCCATGACAAAAGCTCAGCTACTCATTTTCACTCTGAAGTTCATTTTCATCTGCCTCTTGGACTACATTGTGGAGAAAGATTGCTGAGCCATTTCAACATGGTATCCTACGAGAAATGAAGCCCTGGCAACTCGGAAGTTTAGCAACTTCCAAACTCAGAAGACAGCCGCTACCCACATAGTCACTCACTAATCACATGTTTCCAAATCTTGCTCTGTGGCTGAATTTTTGAAGTACCTCTAGAGCTAAGCTTGTACAATCTGTTTCTACTTTACTGTAATTCCTCTTTAATTTGTACTCCACTAATCCAGAACTTTACATAATTTAAACGCCACTAGTATGATTCTTACTTAATAGAAAATTGAAAATCATTTCTGTATTAAAAATGTTTGGAGCTATTCAGATTAAAGTATTTGATTCTCAGAGCAGTTTTTTGTTTTTCAAGATGAGCTGAGAGAGCAAAGATTCTTTCAGCTTGCCTTTCATTTTCAAGACTGGCAAGTCCCTGTAATACAAAGGTCTTTGGTGTTTTTAGTCTAAGCTTATTGAGAACTGTCGTTTCTTCCCTTAATTTCACTTATAAATAATACTATTTTATATGTTCTTTGTAAAAAAAATGGATTTCTTTAAGAAATATTCTGTAAATTAAATTCTTTCTGATCTAGTCTTGTGGTTTGATGATAACCTTTTTCTACAACAGAAAGACTTGTGTAACTGCTGTTGAAAATTAATTATAAATAATCACAAATAAATAATGTTGGTGATGTGTACAACTCAAGAGACACCTAGAAAACACATCCATACAACCCTGATTTTGGTGAAACAAATTTCTATATCCTCATTTTTGAGGGATGGGGTTTCTTATATAGTCACCTGTTTCAATGTATTTAGAATAGTTTTTAATTTCGTGCTAGATGTAAAAGCTGAAATTTTAGCTTTCAGTTTCATTTGAAGAGTTTGATGTAGAAAGTATTATTAAGATTTTATCTGCAAAATTAAGATACTTCTAGATACCTTTCCATGCACTTCAAATTTGTGGGGTTTCAAAAGTATTTTAGAAATGATCAGTATCAGGTGATCAAATCACTTGGAACGTGTTAATCAGTCATCTTCTTCATCTAACTGTCAAGCTAATTCTGAAGATCATGGAACATACAGATACACCATACTTTAAGTAATTGCATAAGCTAGCTTCTAACTTTTTATAATGATCCTTTCAATTTTAGTTTTTTCAGTGCTAGAAATAGTATTTTCCCATTATCAAATCCTCAAGCACAACATTGTTTCATTATCAAAGAAAATAACATCTTTCGGAGCTCTAAATATTCAGTGAGGACAAATGACTTTTCTAAAGGAGACTCCTGACCACGTGTTAAATGACGGCATTTCAAAGCACTTATTTAATTGTTGGTTTTAAAACAGACTCAAAGTTAAACAACTTGAGCAAATAATAGGCAATTGAAGTTGACCATTTTAAAATAGGGACAATAAGCATGAAAAATGAAGATGAATGCATTACTGCAATTTTGTGGACAATGTGAATTAAAAGCAGGTCACTGCCATTCTGCTTTCATTTAAATGAATGAAATGTTTTCATTGTCTCAAAAAAAAAAGTTTTTTTCAATAGTATTCATGATATATTTTTCTTGGTTGGTGTGACTATTTGGAAAAGCTTCACTGAGAGAGTTGTTGGCTGTGGAAATGACAATTCACTTAGCCATTCACTGGCTATGTAGGGTGGTGGGAACATATTTCTCAAGATGAGTTGTTATCAGCCATTAAAAATGTCTAGTGCTTCTCTTTAGACTAAATTTATCTGCATGTTTGTATTCTAAGATGAAATCTGGACAGTGACTGATGGCAGGGAAATGGAATAAGATCTATTTTCACACCGGATTTATTATTCCAGTTAGGTTTAGAACTAGATATTTCTAAGAGCAGTTTTCATCAACTTAGACTGGACCAAAAATTATGATCACAGACCACAGACCCTCTACCATCCAGATGGCCTCTCCTATCAATTAGCGAAACGGGCTATCAAATTTTTTTATCAGTATTAGGCAGCCAGAGAGTGTATCTGCTCCATTCCTACCCACTTCCCACACTCCCTTACCCTCACCACCCCAAGGCATGATAAAGCAAGTGTCTGTCTATAATGGCAGTTATTAGCAGGTCTAACAGAGGGAAGAAAACCTATACGAAGCTAAGCAAAGCCATGCACTGCAATAGGACAATGCCTGCTTCACCTGGGGCAAAACCAGACGTTTCCTTACACCTCTTCAGTCCTACTTCAGGCCTCACTGACACTAAACATGAGCAGTGAAATGGGTGCTCTTGAGCACAAGCTTGTTAATGATAGGAAAAAAAGAGATGGTAAATATTTTATGCAAACACAGATCTCAGTCCCTTGAGGCTTTGAGAAAGTAAACAAAGAAGCTGGCAAATGACAGAGTATCTTGAGAGCACGTTGAAAGAATTTTTAGACTCTTGGGATCAGAGGCTTTTTGGGGAATGTTCGGCTGTTGTTCCCTTCACACAGAAGCAATGGGAGGCAGAGTTTGGACTCCTGAGTATTCCAGAACCCTGGGAGGGTCATAGCTGCCACTGATGCTACTAGAAGGCCGCATAGGTGAAGGCAATAAAAGGCAGTGAAAGTAAAACCTGAAATAAATATTTGGCCTTCTGTTCCTCAGCCTCCTCCCCATGTGGGGCTCTGAGACTCCCTGCTACTAAACAATGACCCAAACCTGCCTTCACCATCATTTTCATCCTTCATTCAGCTGTGTTTGCTTTCTGCTGAATTTTTTTATGAACCCCTCAGGGATAGTAACTCACGTTGAACCTGAATAATTATTAGATAAGGTTTAAATATATAGAGTACGGTTGACTTCAGTTGAACACATGCAAGTGGTGACTACTTTCCTCTCCCTCAGTTAGTTCACATCACCTTAGCTCTTCTAGTGGCAAATGTGAAAGATTCCAAGAGCTATAAAAGAAAAGATAAAAGGAATACAGAATCAGGGGGTTCAGAGGAAAGGTGAGGGAAGCAGCAGGAAAATAAAACTTGAGAAAGCACAGGGCTCCACAGATGTAGATGGAGACCCTGGTTTGATAACCAAACAAATGCAAGGTGGCCTTGAAAAGTTGTATCTGAAGGAAGGCAGGGAGACCCTAGAAAACATTTTTAAACTGTATTTCTCAAAATTACTTTTATTAATAATTTCAATGATTTACAACTTCAGGGAAGCAAAAGCAAGTTCAGCCCACCTGTCACTTGAGTAACTGTGAGGACCATTTCCTGCCCCTCTGACCATGTAGCTGCCTCGCTTCCGCCAGTAAGTGCTCATGCGCCCCAAGCCTTACCTTTCTATGCACTTTTGTTCCAGGTATCCTATCTGTGTGATTCATACAGGCAACTTCTGACTGTACCTGTCACATTTTTATCCAAGCTAAAGGGAGAATTATAGCCTAAACACGGCGTAGGCAATTTCATGAACTTGTTTCTTAAAAGCAGTGAATAACTGGGTAATGGAAAGATCTTGGAGTCCTTGTTTCAACTCGGCGCATAACCAAATTGAGTGCTGGAAGGGGAGTCTGGAGAGAGGAGAAAGGAGAAGGACCACGCTATGGGAGAAACCATAACTACCTGGGCAGGTAAATAAGCTGCCAGTTCATTGTAGAAGGAAAAACATAAGCTGTGAAAAGATAAAGGAAAATTACGAAGGGAAGCAGAGAAAAAGTCCATGGGGAGAAAGCTAGTAATTAAAACCAGAACAAATGAAAACAGGTCACAACTGGCTAAGCAGATGAAAAGAGAAGAATGGAAAATAAAATAGTTTTTTAAAAAGACAATTACAGAGAAAAAGACTCTTCCAACCAACAGCAAAGTTAAGAGAAACAAAAACAATGAAAAAGTCTTCAGAACAAAGAGGGGCCCCAAAGGCTATGGCAAACTAAATGACAGAAACAAGAAAAACTATAACCTGAAAGAGGAAAAGGAGACAAAACATATGGGGCAAGTTCATGGACCCAGAAACACATGAGAAAATATCATAAAACAGGTGTGTTTTATTCAAACATTAATAAAAGAACAAGCCTGAGAGTAATAAAATATTAGGTATCATCTCATTACCTGTTAGTCTGTCTCTGCTGGTGGCTTCAGCATTTCTACTTTTTTGAATGATAACCTCCTGTTTTTGCCATTTTTCTCACTTTTTAAAGTCCTCCTTCCCAAGAGAGAACTTATTTTATTGTTATAGAACCGGCTTAAATAATGGGTCAAGGAATCTGTGTTTTGAAAGTTTACTGAGAAAGAAAATGTGTACTTCTCGAATGTCCTCCAAGTTGAAAAAACATTAGAAGCACTAGACCAAATGGTGGTCAACCACCCAGACCCAAACAGGTTTATATCTGTAATTGGGAATAAAGGCTATTTATAGGGTTATCAGAGGACAATATGAAATCATACACTTAGGACATTGTCTGGCATCTACTACCTGCATAATAAATATTAGCTGTTATTATTAGCAAAGTAAATTTAGTTTAAATCACCCAAATCAGATGACGCTCTTAAACAACTGAAGTATGAAACCAAGGATGCATGACGAGAACATAGAGTTTGACTTGCCATGACCCCCATGCCAGAAGACTGGAAGATTAAAAATGTAATCTCAGGGGGAAAAAAAAATCCAGGAAGAATCCAAGGACTTATTTAAATCATGACACCGCATTTCTATTCCAGACAAATTGATGCAATGTTATAATTAGGAAAGGACTGGACTATCAGACTTTTAAAGTAACCTTTGAAGCAACAAGAGCTTGCTCAAAGGAACATATTTTCAGGTTTACATTATTGATAAATCCCTGATGTCCATAAAGAGTTAAGAAAGAATGAGGCTAAACAATTAGTTGATACAGCCCACTGAGAATTTCAAAGGACCTTTGAATAACTTCCACACAATCTATTTTCAAAGTGTGGTTATGGTGTAGTGAAATATTTTATCTTGTACAGTGCATAGAGATAGGAAACAAAAATCAACTCTTCTCGGTGGTCCTCCAGCAGGGTGGGGATAAACCGGATATGAGTGAGGGTGGTTTGGGTTGTCACAGCCATGGAAGTGCACAGACATCTAGGTGTGGGGACCATGGATGTCAAATGTACTGTAATGTGTGGAATAATCCAGTACGACAAAGGACTGTCTAGGTCCAAATGCTGAAAGTGGCCTGGTGCCATGCCCACCACCCGTTGAACATCCCTGAGAAAGATAAGATGTGGTTGCTTCTTCTTCAAATAAACCACAAGAGGTTCTATCACTCAGATTGTGTCTTCCTTGGTACAAGCTGGTCTGTGCGGTGTTGATGGTGCTCTGGGCCTGTCTTGGACTTTGTGCCATTTCAAAGCTCATTCTCACCATAGCCTGGAGAGTGGAGTTCATGTGGCCTCCTCTACTGAGGTGCTTTTAAAATCTCCTTGGCTATGCTTGCTCGGAAAGGTTCGTGTGAGGGTGAGGATGGTCAGGGAAAACGCACCTCAAAATCCCTTCCAGACACGGCGGGCTGTGCACGCAGGCAGGGTCGCTGCTTGGAACGGAGAGAAGAAAACACAGATCCAGCCTCACATGAAGCCAGCCGGGTCCTGGACACTCCGTCTGAGCAAAACTAGCAACTGGGGCTCCTCCCGAGATGTGCCCGTTTTGTCTCATAAAGTCCTTAGAAGTGTTGAAAGTTGTGCTATTGAAACCAAAAGGGGGGGTTCTGCCTAGGTCTGTTTGCTTGTGGCACAAAATAACCAACTGCTGAGACAAGGAGGACTGCCACAGACGAAAGGACGTTTTAATACCAATAAGATATTGGGAGAATGCGAGAAGCAGCTTCAAATTTTCACGGACTAGGACAGTCCGGGCTTTTAATAAATAAATAAATAAATAAATAAATAAATAAATAAATAAATAAAGGAAATTAACAAGGATTTAGTGCATGAGGCAGGTTACTGAGGGGCGGCGAGGCTTGGTGGCAGAAGTCTGCCCAGGGGCCCTTGGAATCTCACCCCCTT
>VSMD01118772.1:0-54587 GCA_008750895.1 Mirza zaza
GGTAAAAAAAAAAAAACTCACAAATTTTATTTGAACACACAGATGCAATAGATTGTCTTCTCTCCACAAATTCCTACAAAAGTAATTGGCCTATGAGCATTCTTGACCAATTCTTAAATGCTAGAATCTGAGAAGGAAACATTAACTAGGCGAGTTGTTGAGAGAGAACCCAGTTTCATTACTTTCTTTTAAAAGGTAAATGAGTATGCCACTATAGGGAGAGTTGTGGAAAATAATGTTCCAGTGCATTAGTATGTCATTGTTTACTTGATTGTGCCTCTCTTCTGGCATACTTAGTAGTGTTTAGTATGTTTTATGTGTCTGGTATAAACAGCATTTTGGTTAACAGCAAGGAAAATGTAAAGAAATTAAAGAACAATACACTTAGACTACTATTAATACCCATTTAAAAATATATTTGCATGTGGGCAACAATTGAAAGTATTTATAAATGAACAGGATTTATTTGTTAGTGGAATTATGAATGAGTTTTATAGTTTATTTAGTGTTGCTGTAATATTTATTTTAAGACATTTCTAGGCTGGGCGCGGTGGCTCACACCTGTAATCCAAGCACTCTGGAAGGCCGAGGTGGGCGAATTGCTCGAGGTCAGGAGTTCGAAACCAGCCTGAGCAAGAGCGAGACCCCACCTCTACTAAAAATAGAAAGAAATTAATTGGCCAACTAAAAATATATAGAAAAAATTAGAAGGGCATGGTGGCACATGCCTGTAGTCCCACCTACTAGGGAGGCTTGAGGCAGAAGGATTGCTTGAGCCCAGGAGTTTGCGGTTGCTGTGAGCTAGGCTGATGCCACAGCACTCACTGTAGCCTGGACAACAAAGCGAGACTCTGTCTCAAAAAAAAAAGAAAAGACATTTCTAAATACTAAAAAAGAATATCTAGTTTTTCTCTTCCACCATCAAGGAAGGTTCAGAACCACTTGCTAGGAAACTTTTCTATTTTTTCTAAGTTGTTTTGGGTCACTGAGTTTTACTTTTTAAGATATGCTGGTAAAGGCTCCTGAGAATTTAAAAACATAGTAATTCTCTGGATGTTGGGACCTAGGGAAACATTGGGCATTGGGCACATTGGCAGGTGGGGGTGGGGCTTTCTATTTTAGTGGGAACAGGTATCCAGAGAATATTTAGACCAAGTGTCCTCATGAGACAAACAGTACTGCTCAAAGATACTCTCTTTCTCAAGGTAGTCTTTTATCTTTATAAAGAAAACTTAGTGGTTAAGAGCATAGACTTGAGCTGGACTACCAGATTGAAATCCTGCCAGCTAAGTGATCTTAGGCATGCCACTTAGCTTCTCTGTGCTTCACTTATAGTCTCCTCTGTAAATTAGAAATAATAGTACCTCATAGGATTGTGGTGAGTATTAACTGAGTAAACATAAACAGCTTAGGATAGTGCCTGACATATATTAACTCGTCTGTAATTATTAGCTGTGATCGTTAATGTTATTGCCCACCTAGTGTCTATTATTTAATTTAAATCTGCTTATGTGCATATAAGAACTCATTGAGTTCTCACTTCTCCATTCATACATGTTTTTAACTTTTGCCTAAGTCAGAACTTATCAGCCTGGGAAAATCACTGACAAATAGTGGATATGTGGTTTCATTTCTGAGGGTCAAGAAACAACTTTTAATATTGTATGCAAATTTGTTTTGTTTGTACAAATGTTTTACTTTCTAGGGAGAGGATCCCAATCTTCAGATTCTCTGGTAAGTCCATAACCCTAAAAAGATTTAGGAAGAGAATCTGTTTTAATTTTATGTTTTATTCTATAAGTGGATATCTTGTGTGTACAGACTGAGAATGATTTGCCATTTTCTATCATATACATTGGATGCTCAATGATTGATAGTTGAATGATAAATGAATATTGTTGACACCAAGCAGACAAGATATCTCTTGGAGGAAAAGTCTAGAAATGATGATTAGAATCATGAGACTTGAGAACTACAAGGAACATGAGAGCATCTTACTTGTACTCATTATAGTATAGCTGAGATGAAGTGATTTAGCTTAGGTGTCATGTTTTCTGTGAAGTCAGACCTATAATGTGGTCCTGGGTTTTTCATTTCCTGTTGCTCCTCTTGGTGCTTATACACCATGCAAACATCTAAGACACCTACAGAAATGGTTTTCATTATAGTACTGGTTCTTTATGGGAGAATAGTCCTTAATTGGGCCTCTCAAAAATTTCAGATAACCTGTGACTCAACTTCCTCAATTTTATAATGATGATACTATCAGTTTCTACCTCAGAGGATGGTTGTGTGGATCAAGTGACATAATATGTATGAAGCATACACACGTAGTATGTGCTATATATGTGAGTTATTAATAATATTACTCTACACCCTAAGGACCTAACCTGTAATGTTTGGAGACATTTATATCTGTGGGTAATCACTGAAACATTGCTTATAATAGTGTGTAATTTGCAAAATACAAAAACACAATAATATAATAGTTGTTTATGGCATAACCCTGTAATGGAATATTATACAGACGTTAAAATTAACTGCACAGGCCTGGCACGGTGGCTCACACCTGTAATCCTAGCACTCTGGGAGGCCAAGGTGGGTGGATCGCTCAAGGTCAGGAGTTCGAGATCAGCCTGAGCAAGAGCAAGACCCCATCTCTACTAAAAATAGAAAGAAATTAATTGGCCAACTAAAAATATATCGAAAAGAATTAGCCGGGCATGGTGGTGCATGCCTGTAGTCCCAGCTACTTGGGAGGCTGAGGCAGGAGGATTGCTCAAAAAGAGCCCAGGAGTTTGAGGTTGCTGTGAGCTAGGCTGATGCCAGGGCATGCTAGCCCGGGCAACACAGTGAGACTCTGTCTCAAAAAAAAAAAAAAAGAAAAGAAAAAAAATTAAGTACACAGAAAGTTTGATAACATAGGAAAAATGTTGATGCTGTTATATCTTATACAAAAATATGATAAATAATTATATGAAGCAATCTCAAATATATAGAAATAATTGCATTGTAAAAAGAAGTGAATATTGCTTAAAATTGTAAGGAAATTTGTCAAAAGATTACTAGTAGTTAACCTACATATTGGGAAAATTGGAGTTTGCTTTTCTAGTGTTTTGTACTTAACAATTCTTGACAAAGTCTCATCAAAGAGTATATATTACTTTTAGAATCAGGAAAACAATGTCTTCAGTGGTAGAATTTTTTTTCTACTGAAAAGCTCATATCTACAAAGAAGCTACTAGAACCTTAATAAGGGAATTTAGCAAGGTCACAGGATACAAAATTAATATACAAAAACCAATTTCATTTCTATGTACTAGCAGTGAATGATTAGGAAATGAATCCAGAAATGCAGTTACATTTACAATACTAAATGTACTAAAATTTGAAATACTTAGATAAATTTAATAATGTACAAGATCTGTACCATGAAAACTACAGAGCATTGCTGGAAGAAATTAAAGAACACATAGGAATACACAATAACCACATAATAAATGGAGAACTGTGCCATGGTCAAGGATGGGAAAACGCAGTATTGTTAAGATGGCAGTTCTCCCCAAAGTGATTTTTAGATTCAGAGGCATTTGTGTGGAAATTGACATACTAATCAAAAATTAATATGAATTTTTTGTTTGTTTGTTTTTTGAGACAGAGTCTTGCTCTGTTGCCTGGGCTAGAGTGCTGTGGCGTCAGCCTAGCTCACAGCAACCTCAAACTCCTGGGCTCAAGCAATCTTTCTGCCTCAGCCTCCCAAGTAGCTGGGACTACAGGCATGCGCCACCATGCCCGGCTAATTTTTTCTATATATTTTTAGTTGTCCAGGTAATTTATTTCTATTTTTTTAGTAGACATGGGGTCTCACTCTAGCTCAGGCTGGGTAAAATTTATATGAAACTTGAAAGGACCTAGAATGACTACAACAAAATGTTTTAAAGAACACAGTTGAAGCCCTCATATTACCTAATTTCAACACTTTCTAAATAGCTACACTAATAAAGACTGTGGTATTGGAATGACGATAGATATATATGTAGATAAAACATGATAGAGTCCAACAATTGTCTTACACATATGTTATCAGTTAAATTTGACAAAAGAGGCCAGGCGTGGTGGCTCATGCCTGTAATCCTAGCACTCTGGGAGGCCGAGCCAGGAGCATTGCTCAAGGTCAGGAGTTTGAGACCGCCTGAGCAAGAGGGAGACCTTGTCTCTACTAGAAATAGAAAGAAATTAATTGGCCAACTAAAAATATATAGAAAAAATTAGCCAGGCATGGTGGCGCATGCCTGTAGTCCCAGCTACTCGGGAGGCTGAAGCAGGAGGATTGCTTGAGCCCAGGAGATTGAGGTTGCTGTGAGCTAAGCTGATGCCACGGCACTCACTCTAGCCTGGGCAACAAAAATGAGACTCTTCTCAAAAAAAAAAAAAATTACAAAGTGCTCAAACAATTCAATGTGGAAAAGGTGTTTTCATTGAATGTTGCTATAGCAGCTAGGTATTTATATGGGGATAAAAGAACTTCCCTTCATGTTATGAACAAAAAGTAACAGAAAATGCATTATAGACCTAAATGCAAAATCTAAAACTTTAAAATATCTAAAAGAAAACAGTAGAAAATGCTTATGACCCTGGGGTAGGAAAAGATTTCTTGTAGTATAAAATGCATAAGTTACAAAATAAAACTGATAAATTGGACTTCACCAAAATTCAAAACTTGAGCTTAAAAAAAAAAAAAAAACACCATTAAGAACCACATACTGGGAGCATATAATCATAATACATGTAGCTGACAAGTACTTGTATCCAGAACATAAAGAACCCTTGTAACTTAAGAGTAAGGAGACATCCTAATAAAAATGTGCAAACGATATTTAGAAGAATTTGTACAGGTGCTTCGCAGAAGAATGGGCAGTAAACATGAAAAGATCGTGAAGATCATTAGATCTTCACGATCTAATGTAACTTAGAGTAAGGAGATGTAACTTAAGAGTAAGGAGACATCCTAATAAAAATGTGCAAACGATATTTAGAAGAATTTGTACAGGTGCTTCGCAGAAGAATGGGCAGTAAACATGAAAAGATCGTGAAGATCATTAGATCTTCACGATCTAATGTAACTTAGAGTAAGGAGATGTAACTTAAGAGTAAGGAGACATCCTAATAAAAATGTGCAAACGATATTTAGAAGAATTTGTACAGGTGCTTCGCAGAAGAATGGGCAGTAAACATGAAAAGATCGTGAAGATCATTAGATCTTCACGATCTAATGTAACTTAGAGTAAGGAGATGTAACTTAAGAGTAAGGAGACATCCTAATAAAAATGTGCAAACGATATTTAGAAGAATTTGTACAGGTGCTTCGCAGAAGAATGGGCAGTAAACATGAAAAGATCGTGAAGATCATTAGTCATTAGAGAAATGCAAATCAAAACCACAAGGAAATAGCACTTCATAGTAATGGCTAAGAAAAATAAGACATAACAGGTGTTAGTGAGGATTGCAGAAAATAGAACTTATACATTGCTGGTGGGGTTATAAAATGGTGCAGCCACTTTCAAAAACAGTTTTAATAAGCCCTCAAAATGTTAAACAGAGTTACATATGACGCATCAGTTCCACTCTTAGGTACGGCCTGAAGAGAATTAAACACACATTTCCATGTAAAAACATGTACATGAATGTTCAGCATTATTCTTAGTAGCCCAAACCTGGAACAAACACATATATAATAAACACAATAGATTTGTGAATTGATTAGCAAATTGTAGTATATTCATATAATGGCATGCTGAGCAATAAAATATAACAAATTAATGATATAACCAACAGCATGGATAAATCTCAAAAACAGTCTAAGCAAAAGTCAGACACAAAAGAATATACCCTATGTGACACCATTTACCCTATGTGACACCATTTATACAATTCCAGAAAATGTAATCTATAATGACAGGGAGCAGATAAATCAGTAGTTGGCTGGGGGATGGGAGTGTAATTAACTGTAAAGGGACCATCAGGGAACCATTTGGGATGATCTGTATCTTGATTGTGGTGATGGTTCCACGACTACAGTCATTTGTCAAGCTCATCCAACTGTATACTTTTAATGGATCTTATTTGTTGTGTGTAAACTTTTACTTCAATAAAGTTGACTTTTTAAAAATGTTCAGGTCCAGGTGCAAGTGGCTCACACCTGTAATCCCAGCACTTTAGGAGGCCAAGCTAGGAGGATCACTTGAGGCCAGGATTTGAAGTGTAGGCTGGACAATAGTGAGATCCTGTCTCTGAAAAAGAAACAAAAAAATTTGTGGGGCATGGTGGCATGCACCTGTAGTTCCAGCCACTCAGGAGGCTGAGATGGGAGGATCACTTGAGCTGAGGATTTTGAGGCTGTAGTGAATAATGGTGATGCTACTGTACTGTAGCCCATGCAGCAGAGTGAGATCTTGTGTCAAACAAACAAAAAATCTGTAGAAAACCAGGAATTGCTGGGAAAGAAAAGTCTGCAGCTTCAACTGAATGCTAGTAGTGGTAGTAGTGGTAATTGGTGATTTTCATAACTCATCTCCATAGCCAATGTGCTAAGCCCTTTAATTAGGTAGTTTCATAATTTTATCAACCCTATGAGGAAATTAACATCACCCATTCTATAGTTAAGGGAATTGGGGTTTGGAAATTTTTAAGTTACTTGCCTGAATTCACATAGCTTGTAAGTGGTGCCGCCTCATTGCAAAATAACTAGCAAGTTTGTGGTAGACATCAAAAAAGATAATGCCCAAAGAACTGGTACCTGTCCTGCAGAAATTCCATAACATCATGAAGGAAGAAATCCTCCCCAACATGTTTTACGAAACCAACATCGCCTTGATACTGAAGCTAGGAAAGGACTCGACAAAAACAGAAAACTGCGGTCCAATATCCCTTATGAATGTAGATGCAAAAAATTTAGCTGGGTGTCGTGGTGCATACCTGTAGTCCCAGCTACTCAGGAAACTGAGGCAGAAGGATCGCTTGAGCCCAGGCGTTTGAAGTTGCTGTGAGCTAGGCTGATGCCACGACACTCTAGCCTGGGCAATAAAGCAAGACTTTGTCTCAAAAAAAAAAAAAGTCCCCAAACAACAAATGTTGGCATGAATGGGGAGAGATAGGAACACGCATACACTGCTGGTGGGACTGCAAACTAATACAACCTCTATGGAAGGTAGTATGGAAATACCTCAAAGAACTAAAAGTAGAACTACCATTTGATTCAGCAGTCCCACAAGTTGGTATTTACCTAAAGGAAAAATCGACATTCTCTTAAAAAAAGACACCTTCACTCGAATGTTTATAGCAGCACAAATCAGAATTGGAAGATGGAAATAACCCATGTGTTTCCACAATGTGGAAACAACCCAAGTGCCAATCAATACATGAGTGGATTAATAAAATGTGGCGTGTGTATATCGTGGAATACTACTCATCCATAAAAAATGGTGAACTAATACTCTTGTATTAAACTGGATGGAACTGGAGACCATTCTACTAAGTGAAGTATCACAAGAATGGAACAACAAACACCACGTGTACTCACCATTAAATTGGAACTAATCGACGCTTATGTGTACATATGGAAATCAAGCAGGAGGGAGGCAGGAGGAGGGGATGGGTTCATACCTAATGAGTACAATGCACACTATCTGAGGGTGGGCACACTTATAACTTTGATTCAAATGATACAAACCAATTTATGTAATCTAAATATTTGTACCCCTGTAATATTCTGAAATTAAAAAAAAAAACTAAATAAAGGCTAAAAATTTTATAAGAAGAAAAAAACCCAAACAAGATACTGCCTGGCACTTAGTGGGCAGATGGGGGGGATGTATTATAAAATTAGCTATTCTAGTATAACTTATGTTTATTATTATCCCCAAATACACATTCACACATTAACTCAGATTTCTCTCAGACAATGTCCTTAGTCTCCCTATATATATTGCCATTGTGGTGATTATCTGTCTTTAAAATGACACAGCTCAAGTGGAAATTAAAATCAAAAGTGAAGAAAGTACACTATGCTAAATAAGTCACATGTGACATGTGAATTACATGTATAATCTCATTTAAATTTCGCAATCTGATTAAGCATATATTGCTTCCTTCAGTTTTATTAGTTCAAAGCGACTTATATAATAAGAAGTGGAGGAGCTGGGATTCAAACCCAGATTACTTTGCCTTCTATGTCTGCACTTTTTCAGCGACTTCTTCCCTCCATATCTAGCCAAAGATCTTGGCATTATCCTGAGAATAATGAGAAAGCATTGAGGAACTTTAAGCTAGTCCATGGCATCATCAGTTACCAATGCTATAGGCACATGCGGAATCAGAAAGTATTTTCTTAATGTTCATCCATGTTCTATGTGCACATTGATTATCTGCTAAGTATGTGTCTAGCCCTGCTTGGGTATAAGATTACTGTCTCAATGATTTATATATTTGACTTTTATTTTCTGAATACTCTAGCATATTTGTTTCTAGAACTCTAGGAATTTAGTTGCCAACTCACTCTGTGGGTATTTGCAGATGTTCCCTGTCTATACTCTTGATTCCACTTCTCTCACTGTCAAAGGAATGTTCTGACTTTTATAATCTGATACTACCTAAATTTATGTGATATAGAATCAGAAAAAAACAAGGACAGAAATTGGTCAATAAAGACAAGAGGAAGTTCAAGCCAAGATGGTGAGTGTACTTAATACCACTGAACTGTACACTTAAAATGGTACAGTTGTATTACATGTATTTTATCACAATTAAAAATAACCTAAGAAGACAAATCAAAATCCTGCTTCACTTGCTAGGATGTAATGAAAAGAACTCACTTGTTTCATCCCATGGAATCCATGGCTGAAGTTGCCCTGAAAGTAAAGGCAATGGCATTCCCGAGATAGGGCTGGTAGGGATTCCAAAGAAAGAAGTGCTAAACACCGGGGTGATCTGTCCAAAGCATATATTAGGGAAATTGATGTATAGAGTGCTGCAGCATGTCTTTGTGACAGACAGTGAAAGAGAAAGGGTGTTCTACCTAGGTATGTCTATGATGAGGGTGCCAGAGTATGAAGGGTTTAAGGAATTTGGCTCAGGGCCAGGGCAAGTTTCTTTCAGTGTTTTGGGAAACAACCTAGATAGCTTTGTCAGTGGCTGGAAATGTTCAAGTTCCCGGTTTGTGTTCAAGCCTGCTGGGGAAAACATGCAGCTGGCTGGGTCACAGAGTGGCCAAGGCACTCCGTGGTTTTCAGTCAGAACTCAGAAAGCAGGGGGAACTAGGAAACTCTACATCAATGTAATTTCTGTGACATTCTTGCCAAAGGTGCATAGCCTGGATTTAATTGTGAGTAAATGTTAAACAAAAATTGAGGGTTATTCTGCAAATATCTGGCCTGTAATTTTCAAAACTATCAGTGTGATGAGAGTCAAGAAAAGGCTGAGAAATTCTTCCAATTTGAAGGAGACTATAAAAACATGACAATTCAATAAAATGCATGCTATTGTTTAACCCCTCCAAATCTCATGTTGAAATTTAATCTCCAGTGTTGGTGGTCGGGTTTAACAGGAGGTGTTTTGGTCATTGAACTGGATCCCTCATGGATAGATTAATACCCTCCCTGGGGAGGGTAGATGAGTGAGTTCTCTATTACTTCTTGTGAGAACTGATTGTTAAAGAGAGTCTGGTACCTCCCCACCCCCTTGTTTCCTTTCACACTGTGTGATCTCTGCACACGCTGGCCCTGCTTTTCCTTCTGCCATGAGTGGAAGCATCCTGAAGCCCTTACCAGGAAGTGGATGTCTGTTCCATGCTTCTTATACAGCCTGTGGAACCATGAGCCAACCAAACCTTTTTTCTTTATAAATTATCCAGTCTCACGTACTCCTTTGTAGCAATAGAAATGGACTAAGACAGTGAATGATTCTGGGCTGAGTCCTTTACTATAAAGGACCTTATTTGGGGGAAACTCAAATGAAGTTAAAGACTAGATGCTAATAATGTTTCCATGTTAATTTCTTGATTTGCGACGATACAAGAGTGACCTTGTTTGAAGGGTGCATTAAAGTTTGAAAGGGTCTCATGTTATCATTGCACTTGAATGCTTCTTAAAAAAAATTCTTTATTGTATGTGCAACTGCTCTGGAGGTTTAAGCTTGTTTAAATATGTTTTTCTAAAAGAAATTTTATCTATTTTTCACAAATAAAAATTGAATTTCTGGGACTGACAAAAAATTGTACTGGTCATATGAAAGGCTATGAACAGTTTAAATCTTGACAAAAATTGCCAACTTGCACCAACCAATTTACATCATGACTGTAAATTTTATGAGAGTATCTGTTTCAACTCATTTACTAATAGTTAAGCATCAGTCCACATTCAAAAATGAATCTGATCTCCAAATCAAAATATGAGCACACACACACCCAGACACAATTAGTTCACAAATGATGGTCTTCCTTTACCTTTTATGATTAATGTTGTGAAACTAACCACCTGTCCAGTCTAGTATTTGAAATTTATCTTCATATTTAACATGTATCAAATATAGAAATTATGTCTCACATCAAAGTGATGAAATGATTTTTAAAATTCTAATGAATTTTGTAATATATTGATTCAACAAGCCAAGGAGGGAGACTTTAGAAGAAACCAACTGTGCTTGGTTGGACATCTTGATCTTGGACTTCTGTACTCCAGAACTGTGAGAAAATAAGTTTCTGTTGTTTATCACATTAACTCCCATGTGCATTGTATTTAATGCATGCTAGTGTTGAGCCTGGGGCCTTGTGAAGCATACGTAATTCACACATCTCTTCACCTTGAGAGCCGTGAGAACTATTTTTCAAGTTGCATATAACTCACACACAGGAAACAATAAAAAGTAACAAATTTTTCATTAAATTAGAAAGGATCATTTTGTTTTTTGTTTTTTGTTTTTTTTGAGACAGAGTCTCACTTTATTGCCCAGGCTAGAGTGAGTGCCATGGCGTCAGCCTCGCTCACAGCAACCTCAAACTCCTGGGCTCAAGCAATCCTGCTGCCTCAGCCTCCCAAGTAGCTGGGACTACAGGCATGTACCGCCATGCCCGGCTAATTTTTTTTTTTATATATATATTAGTTGGCCAATTAATTTCTTTCTATTTATAGTAGAGATGGGGTCTCGCTCTTGCTCAGGCTGGTCTCGAACTCCTGAGCTCAAACAATCCGCCCACCTCGGCCTCCCAGAGAGCTAGGATTACAGGTGTGAGCCACCGCGCCCGGTGATCATTTTGTTTTTGAAATTTTTATTTATTTTCATAATAAAATACCGTGGCCCCAAGGAAAAAAAATTTTTTTTCTAGTGTGGCAGGCAGTGTGTTAAGTCACCCAGTCCGTGATACTTCATTATGGCAGCTCTAGCAAACCAATATGCTGGTTTACTTATGGAAAACATTTTTTGACCCCATTGTAGACAAATATCATTTGAACAAAAGAAAGAGATTAGGCTGGGTGTGGTGGCTCACACCTGTAATCCTAGCACTCTGGGAGGCTTAAGTGAGAGGATCACTTGGGGTCAGAGCCAGACCCATCTCTACTAAAAATAGAGAAAATAAGCCAGGTACAGTGGTGCAGGGCTATAGTCCCAGCTCCTAGGGAGGCTGAGGCAGGAGAATGACTTGAGCCCTGGAGTTTCATGTTGCTGTGAGATATGATGATGCCACTGCATTCTAGCTGGGGGACAGAGACTCTGTCTCAAAAATAAAATAAAAAATAAAGAGACTAGAAACAAATACACATATACATATGGTAGGCAGAATAATGGATCCTGAAAGATGTCCACAACCTAGTCTCTGTAATGTGTGGATATATTATCTTACATGGCAAAAGGAAATTAAGTTTTCTAGTCAGCAATACATTTTTCTAAAATAGAAAGATTGTCCTGGATCATCCAAATAAGCCCAATGTAATCACACATTTCCTTAAAAGTGGAAGAAGTATTTAACTTGATTACCTCTGTAAAAAGAAAAAAAAAAGTGAAAAATAAAAAAGGCAGATGAGGAGGCCAGAGTGATACAATTTGAGAAGGACTAAACTCTTTGTTACTGGCTTTAAAGATGGAGGAAGGGGGCTATGAGCTAAGAAATGCAGATTACCTCTAGAAGCTGGAAAATGTAAGAAAAAGGCAGGGGCCTCCAGAAAAGAATGCAGCCCTGCCAACACCTTGATTTTAGGCCAGTAAGACCCATGTTGAACTTCTGATATCCAAAACTGTGAGATAATAAATTTTTGTTATTTTAAGCTACTGAATTTGTGGTTATTTGTTATAGCAGCATAGAAAACTAACAGAATGGGAACTTAGAATATAACAAAGACTGTTTAACAAATCAGAGGGGAAAGGATGCTAAGTCTATATTTCAGTCTAAAATGTTTAAAGCCTTCCTTTTCACATTTAGTATTTAATCTACCTGGAACTTATTCTAAATATGATACAGCAATCTTTTTTATATTATTGTATAGCCACATCATTGTTACTGTGCAATTTATTGAAAACGTTATCTTTTCTGCAATGACTTTTCCCGTAACGTTTTATTATAAACAATTCAAACTTATAGAAGTGTTGAAAGAATTTTACAGTGAACTGAGCAGCACCTAAGTGGACACATAGGTACTACAGTAATAGGGTATTGGGCACGTGGGAGGGGGAGGGGGGCAGGTATATACATACATAATGAGTGAGATGTGCACCATCTGGGGATGGTCATGCTGGAGACTCAGACTTGTGGGGGGAGAGGGGAAATGGGCATTTATTGAAACCTTAAAATTTGTACCCCCATAATATGCCGAAATAAAAAAAAATTTTACAGTGAAGACTGATATTCCTAATTTAATATGTTATTTGCTGCGTTGACATTTGCACTGCTGGTCCAAAAACAATGGTAGGTAAAACTGTTGGCACTTCCGTGTGCTTCAGGGTAATGGAACCCAGCTGTACTTGTTAGTAGCCATTGGTTGTATTCTTCATCACTACACATTCATAGTTTTTATTTTTTTAAATGGAGCCAATCTAACTTCAGAATGTCTTTGATAAAGCAGCAAAAAATAATTTTATTAAATCTTGACTCTTGAGGATATCTTTTTAATATCTGTGCAATGAATATTCTATGCTGTATACCGTAGGTCCATAGTTGTCTCAAGAAAAAGTACTTCTGTGATTATTTGAATTAGGAGCTGAACTTTGCATTAAAGAAGGACTGAGAGACTTGGGCAGACAATTTCTCAAAAGCCAACCAAATGAGCTTGTCATTTCTAGGAAAAGAAATGACAGTTATTTTTTTTTTTTTTTGCCAACATAAAAATAGAATTTTCAAGTGAAAAATAGAACTTTGGAAAACTTGTATCTCCCACTGTGAACTTCACAGCTTCCCAATGATGATATTAATATGATTTTTTGCGTAATGAAATGTGTCAACATTTGGAAGATATGTGAAACTCAGTGAACCAATATTTTCCAAATGGCCAATGCATGATGATATGAAATCATGCATGATAAAAGAATCCATTCAACGTGCAAGGTAGACCAATGGATTTTAATGTAATAGAGTAGAGAAAGTTCATCTACAGGGATTGTTCCCTGAAAAAAAAAAAACTACCACTTGGTCAGCTTGCACCATCTTTAAATACTTCCACAAAAGCAACATATGGAAGAGATTGAATACAGAAGCAAATATGAGAATCCAGCTATTTCTATTAAACCGGACATTAAAAAGATTTTCAAAAACACGTAAGACTCAATAAACCCCTCACTAAACCTTTATGGTTTCCAGGTGCGGGGCGCGCAGTCCTGGGGACGTCGGCAGGAGCCCTCTGGGCGCAGGACGAACTCCGCGCAGAGCCTTCTGGGAGTTGTAGTTTTCCGCCCTTGGGCCGCGAAGACGCAATCCCTTCGCGTCGGTAACGGCTGTCATCTCTCGGCGCCAGTGGGCCGAGACTTACTTCGGCGGCGGCGCAGTTTATTGCGTTTCGCCATCCCCTGTCACCGAGTCTGCCCCGGGCCGACCTCGTCTGGCCCAAGGGCCGTTGCAAAGCACCTGGGCCGGGCACTGCGTGGTGAGGGCGAGGACGGAGCCGGCCTGGCGCGAGCCCTGCTGGCTGCAGATCGGCAGGTGGAGGCGGTCGGGGTCCCCGCTGCCCGTCAGGGGCTGGAGGAGCCCGAGGCGGCGGGACGGGACCGAACTAGTGTGGCTTCACTCTTCCCTGCTGCAGACCCGGGCGGCCGCCTGACTCGACCCTGTGTGTTGGCGGCGGCCGGAGACGGGACCGTGCGGCCGTGCCAGGGGGTCTCGGCTCCGGGACGGGCAGGCCTCCCGGCCGGCGCGGACCCCCCTCCGGGGTGGGAGCTGCGGGGACACCGCGTCCTTCACGGAGCGTGCCCTCCCAGCGTCCCTCGCGTTGCCTCCTCGGCGAGGCTCACAGACCTGCCCCTGGGGATGGCCACCAGGGTGCGGACAGCCTCCGTCTGGGTGAGTAGCTTCCTTTCCTCCTTGAAAAGCCCCCCCGAACGCGACGTGTGCGCACTCGGTCCCCTCCAGCGTCTAAGCTCGAGTTCCTCACCGCGCCGCTCTTCCAGGCAACTGGACTTCGTTAGAGGATGCTGGCCTTTCCAGAGAGGCTTCCTGTCATCAGACTCTTCATTTCCTCCTTGCTTCAGTCTCTTTTCTGCGAACTTTATACCGTGAATTTTGAGTTGACAAGGGTAATCATCTTTCAGTTTCTTTAACCCGTATTTAGTGAGTGTCTCCTATGTCTCAGATCTTTTGAGTTTCATTTTGGAAATGACGCTCTTATTTATTCACTTATTCAACAGTTTTGTTTATTGTTTTTTGTTTGCTGGACCCCGGGACAGGTTCTGAGAGTGCGAAGATGGGTTGTTCATTAACCCTTCATTGGAAGAGCATTGGTCTGATGGGAATGGTGGGTAAGAAAAGCACAGGGGCCAATTAATAGGTACTCTGGGAGCGGGCCGTGGAAGGACTTGGGAGACACAGAGTAAGTAGAGCGTAGGTTTTAGAAGTAAGGACACCCCAAGGAGTGCTTCAGAGATTTGGAGATTTTTAAACTGAGGTTTGAAAGATGAATGAGGTGAACAAGGGCTTGAAAATCAACCTAGGAAAAAGAAGCAACATGTCCAAATTTGAGAGGCTTGAAATGACCTAGTATGGTGAACTTTGAGTGCTGTAGGGTTGCTAGAATGTAGACTTTTGGAGTTTAATGATGATGGTAGAGGTGTATATTAAGAAATGAGGCCAGAGCCACAGGCAGATCATCATAGAGGACTTTGAGATTTCCATTAAAAACTTGAATTTTTAATGGGGAGGGAAAATTACTGAAGTGTTTTCACAAAGGATTTTTGGATTGAACAGTCTGCAGCAGACAAGAGAAGGTAAGAGTTTAAGTAAACTGGTGGTTTTCAGAAACTAGAGGTAAAAAGGCAGAAGCAGCCAGATTTGGTAACTAGTTGGGTGCCGGTGGTAAGGGGAGTTGGAAGACCCAGGGATGAGGCTGGAGTTCTGCTCTGTGGGCCTGAGTTGAGTGTGACATCATTCCCTGAGCAAGAGAAGACGATCAGAATTGTGACTGGGGCAAGGGGTGGGGGTTTCAGTTTCATATGAAAGGACCCTCCAGGTGGAGGTTGCTGGTGGACAGATGGGTAGGCATGTGTCTCAAGAGAAAGGTCTGGATGGGGTTACACTGATTTAGTGTGGCCAAATGAGAAGAGAACTGAGTACACTGCTCAGGGAAATGACAACAAAGGAAGGCAGGGGAAGAGATGTTGGAAACTGAGATGGAGCCCAAGAGAAATGAGAGAAAATAAGGAGAGACTTGTGTTTCAGAGTTAAGGAAACTTAAAAAATGGTTGTCATGTAAGATATATCAGGGAAATCAGTTAACATTAGGTCACTATCTTAGTCCTTTGTGCTGGTATAACAAAATACCACAAATCGGGTCATTTATCAAGAAAAGAAATTTATTTTCCCACCATTCTGGAGGCTGGGGAGTCCAAGATCAAGGTTCTGGCAGATTTGGTGTCTGATGAGGGCTGCTCTCTGCTTCCAAGATAGTGCCTTCTTACTGCATCCTTACCTGGCTGAAGGGGACTAAAAGGGAAGAATGCTGTGTCCTCACATGGCAGAGGAGATGGAAGACCCAGGTAGCTCTCTGAAGCCTCTTTTATAAAGGCATTAATCCTGTTCACAAACAAGAGCGCTCATGACTTAATCACTTCCCCAAAAGCCCCATCTCCTATAGCACCACAGTGGGGATTAAGTTTCAACATAAATTTCGGAGGGAAGCACACATTCAAACCGTAAGTGTCATAAAAGTCTAAATTGGGTTTAGTGGTGATGGTAGTGGTGGGTGTTGCTGGAAATATTTCCAGAGCAGAGTGTGAGTGTGTACATTTGGTAGATAGTGGGAACAACAATTGGCAACAGAAATGGGAATGAGGCAGTAGAGACAGTGGTCTAGACTTAATCAGGGTGCTCTGTCATGATGGAAAAAGATTGGTAGCTGGAGATCTATTAAGGTACCCTAGTAGAAAGTCAGTCTAAAAATCAATAGGTTTTCTATTTATAAATAGTATCTATTTAGAAAATATAATGAAAGAAATTACTCTGTTTATAATGACAGTATAAAAGATAAAATTACAACCAACCTGAAAAATGTAGATGACTAATACAAAGAGAGCTTTAAAACTTGAATAATGCTAGTGAACATTTATGTAATGTTTACTGTGTTCCAGCTACAGGTCTAAGCACTTTATGGGTACTAACTGTAATCCTCACAGCAGCCTCATGAGGAAGGTACTAATGTTATCCCCATTTACAGATGAGGAAATCATGACAAAGAAAGGTAAAGTGATTTCCCAGTATCACACAGCACATAAGTAGCAGAAGACAGAATTAAAACCCAGGCAGTCAGGCTCCAAACTCAGTTCTTAATACTACAGTATATACCCTCTCAAGATAAAGAGCACCCTAATAGATACAAAATGTACCCCTTGGCTTTTGAAATGTCTGTTAAATGTTTATTGAGCACCTACTATGTGTCAGACCTTGCAGGTCCCAGGCTTGTGATGGTGAGCAAGACTGATGGAATCCATGCTCTTGGGAGGGAGACAGATAGCAAATAAATGATGAAGAAACTATTCATAAGTAAAAACAAAACATCAGAGTTGTGTTATACACAGCATTAAAGTTAGTTAATGGGAAAGAATGAGTGGTAGCTATTTCAGATTGAGTGCTTAGGGAAGGTCCCCACTGAGGAGGTGACATTTGAGCCAAGGTCTGAGTGACAAGAGCAAGCCAGCCTGGGGAGGAGCAGCTAGAAGAGCAAGCAGGGTAGAAACAGCCAGGGCCAATGCCATGAGGCAAATTTTGGTGCCTTTGTAACGTGGAAGGAGGGCCTGTGTGGCTGGGGGTAGTCAGTGAGGGAGAGAGCAGATGAACACAAGCGGCCAGAGGCCAGATCAGGCTAGGAAGCCATTTGTGGGTGTTGAGAAAGGGAACAAGGCTTTTCAAAGACCCTGTGGTTGCTGAGTAGAGAACAGGCTGTAGTGAACAAGAGTAGACACAGGAAGAGGTAGGAAAGGGGAGTCCAATGAGATGATTGCTGTGAGAGAAGAAGCGGTGGGCATTTTGTTCAGAGCAGAGGAATAGAGACACTGCACAAAGTGGAGAGATGTTTGAAGGTAGAGTCCTCTTTTCTAAGACCTAGCTTATTCTTTTCATCTTGTTGATTGTCATTTTTTAGAGAGTTTATTTTCTTTAAGTATTCCTGTTTTTTGCCATTTCAACCAAATATTATGCTCAGTGTCTACGATGTGTGAGGTTCTATACTACATCTTTTTTTTTTTTTTTGAGACAGAGTCTCACTTTATTGCCCAGGCTAGAGTGAGTGCTGTGGCGTCAGCCTACCTCACAGCAACCTCAAACTCCTGGGCTCAAGCAATCCTGCTGCCTCAGCCTCCCAAGTAGCTGGGACTACAGGCATGTGCCACCATGCCCGGCTAATTTTTTTTCTATATATATTAGTTGGCCAATTAATTTCTTTCTATTTATAGTAGAGATGGGGTCTCGCTCTTGCTCAGGCTGGTCGCGAACTCCTGAGCTCAAACGATCCGCCCAGCTCGGCCTCCCAGAGAGCTAGGATTACAGGCGTGAGCCACCAGCCTATACTACATCTTTTATTAGGTATTAACACCTTAAAACCTCACAGTAGCCCCAGGTGGTGACACTGTTATTCTCCTTTGATGAGTGAGGATACTGAGACCCAGAGGGGAGTCGGAAGCCCAGTGGCACCCCTGGTCAGTGCAGAGCCAGGACTTGAACCCAGGTGGTCTGACCCTGCACCCAGTTCCTTGGCCAGTGCACTCTTATTGCCTCTGCATGTAGTTTGAGAATTTCTCAAGAGACAGAGACTCTAGGATTCTGGGCCCTGATAGTAATTACCATTTACCCACAAAGGGTCTTGTCCTTGGATCCAAGACCAGATGAAAGTGACAAAAGCAGGTCCAGTAAAATACCTCACTGTGCCCGAGGCAAAGTGGGTAGACCTTACCTAGTGTAAACGAAAAAGGCTCCGAGAGGTCAGCAGTTGTTCTCCAGGGAATAATCTGAATGTCCATTAACCAGTGAAAGTGTAAACAAAGTGGAATACTACTCAGCAATAAAAGGAACAAACTATTGATACATGCCGTTAACAAGAATAACCGCTAGAAGCATTATGCTAAGTGAAAGAAGCCAGACACAAAAGACTAGATATTATATGATCCCATTTCCATGGCAGACACATACATATACACATACAGGTACTTTCCCCTTCTGTTTTTACACAGACGCTAGCTTTCTGTATAGACTAACCCTGCCATTATATCACCAAGAGTGATATTGATCATTCAGTATCGGTAGATAAAGATTGTTCTCTCTCTCTCTTTCTCTTTCTTTTGTTGGCTGTATGATCTTTCAGTGTGTGGATGGACAGTATTTATTCAACCATTTTTCTAGTCATAGATATTTGGGATGTAAAAAATGCCTCTGTAAACAGCCTTTTCATAAGTAATTTCATTGATTGTTTCTCTTTCTCTCAAATTCTTTCTTTCTTATTATATTTAGGCTTTCTTCACTTTTCACCCGTGCTATCCTCTAGGTCCTGTGGTGTTTTTTTTATGTTCCTTCTAATTTAGTTTTCATTTCTAGATTTTTTTTCTAATTCATTTCTTAGTTCTAATATTTCTTACTTCATATTTTCCAGTTTTCTACTCATCTACTTTCTAGGCTGTTTTATTTTTGGTATATTTGTCCTTTCAAAGTTTTTTGAAAATTTGAAATATTAGGTTATAGTTTGTGTGTGTGCGTGTATGTGTATGCGCGTGTGTGGCACCAGATATTTGGGATATGTTTTCATTGTCTGTCAGAGCCTCATTTGGTTCCCTTTCCCTCACAATACTAATGTGTGTTTTTGTTTTTTTGGGGGGAGGGGATTTCCAGTTTAAGTAAGATAGGTTTCCTGGCTTATGAAGAAGCCATTCTGTTTGGGGCAAGAAGTACTTTTTTGAGGGCTGTGATGAGCCAGGATATCTTTCTCTTGCTTTATTCTTTGAGATTCCTACCTCTGTGGTCATGAAGGGCCTAAAACATGACTTGACTCTCGGTACTAAATCTTGTCAGGAAGCCTTTTTTTCTGCCTCTAATCCAGTGATTCCCTGGGGTTTAACATACCTTATTTTTAATGTGTTTCTCTAACATTTACATGTTTTATTTTGTTGTTAAATAATTTCTGGAATAAGCTTCCTCTGGATCCTTCCCACTTACTGTCTGAACCTTCTCTCTCCCCTCCCTCTTACTAAGAGTCTTTCTCTCCTTCCTTCTATCTGGTCCTTCTCTCTTCTGTCCTCCTCACTGTGAGCACCCCCACACATACACACTGCCTGAGTATTTTTTCTCTTTTCTTGTGTTGATCAATATGGTGTATTTTTCTAGCAGCTTTTCCTGAAAGTGAGGATCTGTATTTCTGGAAGGTACTATTTGCCCATTCTTTCTCATATTTTCATGACTTTAGATGGCCATAGTACTGTTAGGTCGCTTAGTGACTTTAGGAATTTGTATTTATGGTCACCTGCAGCTCTGACCCTAAGAGGAATTCAGTGTTATGTGTTGTAAGACTTGCTTGCTCAGATCCCACCAGGGGAGGGTGCTCTTCTGTTGGGGATAGACATTTATCAGTGACTTGGGAGATCCTGCAATGATGTGGCTTGTCAGAATCTGCCCTCATTTCCCACCACTTCCTCTGCTGGCACTGCCCTGTGCCATACCTGCTGCTCTTGTAGTTAGTTGAATCACACCTGCCATATGCTCTGACCCTGTCACTTAGTTTGTTTTTGTTTTTGTTTATATAGATATTATGGTTTTGTCTTTTACTATTCTGGTAGGTCTCTTTTGTTTTCATCAGGAGTTTTAGGGAGATTAAAAAACAATCCTGCAACCCTTACCTCATCCTGCTCTCAGTATTTTAACAACAAAAAGAAAGACTCAGTGAGAGAGGTGAAGTGAATTGTTCACAGACATCTAAATGGCAAGAGGAGAAGAAATGCTGTTTCATTCAAAGTCTCAGACTGACGTATACCTACTTAAAACTATGAGTTGTTTACTCCTTAGCATTTAGCATCAGGTTCTCATTTAAGTAGCTGCCCAGAAATTGTTTTAAAATCGAGTGAATCTCAGGTATGGTCATTGCACTTTCAGGGGTCCTGGAGGCCCACGCAGAATCTGTGGATGGAACTGTCATCATTGTGCAAGGTTCCTCAGGGGCATTTCTTCTCACAGCAGCAGCCCTGAGCACACTTTACAGAACACCCAGCCCAGCCTCCATTTAAATGTGATTCACCAGCCTAAGAGGTTGAGGCCCAGAGGAAACATGCTCACTAAAGTGAGTTTGCTCTTGAGTTCACAGGTCCCACCTCTCCAGGAAGAAGACAGCTCATGTGATAGGATAAGAAAGTTCCAGGTTCAGGAATCCATCCTTGGCCAAGGGACCCTTGACCATAGACCTGTCCCTGGAACGTCCCAGCAGAGTCACTGGACAGAGCAAGTCCTAGAGTGGCTGTTTATTTCCCAGGAGCAGCTGAAAATCACCAAGTCCAGGGTGAGTTTCTTATTTGTTTATTTCCACTTTTCTTTATTACTTTTTTTTTTTTCGGTGGGGAGAGGGATAGAGATCTTTAGCTCAAAGGGCTCAGTTTAGTTCATATAAGTTCCCTGTCTACAATTGTTTATATATTCCCTAATTCATACTCAATTTTCATCTCTTTCCCCAACTCCCAAAAATTATGTTGTGTTTTATGTGTATTATTTTTTTAATGTGTATTTACATAATATATATTGTCCTAGAAACTTGTTAGAAAAGCAGAATATCAGACTTCATCCCAGTCCTGTTAATATCAGAGTCTTCATTTTAAAAAGATTCAGTGATTCATGCACAGTAAATTTCAAAACAAACTTGATAGGAAATCCATATTCAAATTTTTACCTGGGGTGCTTCTTTTACTACCAATATTTTTTTATGAAAATTTTCAAACACAGGGCAAAGTTGAAAGGATTTTACTGGTGAACATCTGTATATCCCTCACCTAGGATTTACTGTTAACATTTTACTGTACTGGGTTTATCACAGTATCCATCTTTCTAATCCTCTGTATATCAGTTATTCTAATCTTTGGAGTATTTCATAAAATATTTTAGACATCAGCACTCCTCTCTCTAAATACTTCAATATGTGTAGCATTAACTGGTGTTCAATATTTGTTTACAGTTTTGGGTTTTATTTCTTCTTTTTTTTTTGGCTTTCCTTTTTACTCTGTCAATGCTTACTTTTAATGAACAGATATTCTAACATTTGCTGACTCTGGTTTATACATTTTTTTCTTTTATTGCTAATGATTTTTATGTCTAATAACTTTTTTCATATCCTAAGCTCATAAAGATATTTTCCTTTGTTAATTCATTACTTTACCTTTCACATTTAGATTTACGATACATTTGAGATTGGGTTTTATGTTTGGTGTGAGCAGCACCACCTTTCTCATGTGTCAGGTTGTTCAGATATGGTTTGGTTTTGTAACTCTTTATTCTGTTCTATTAGCCTATTTTCCATCCTTATGGCAATATTACACTATTTTTATTTATAGTAAGTCTTAGTATCCAGTTGCTTCTAGGTTTTGGCAAGTATGAATACTATCAACATTTGTATGTAGGTTTTCGTGCAGACATGTTTTCAAATTAATTGAGTGAATACCTATAAGCATGATTGCAATATGGTAAGACTATGTTTAACTTTATAAGAAACTATCTTCCAAAGTTGCTGTACCATTTTGCATTACTGCCAGCAATGAATGAGAGTTCTTGTTGCTCTGTATCTTGGCTAGTACTTGTTTTCTTTTTTTTTTTTTTTTCGTCATTTTAATAGGTATATATTAACATTTCAATATGGTTTTAATTGCATTTACCTAATGGTTAGTGTTATTGAGCATCTTCTCATGTGTGTTTGCTTTTTGTATATCTTTGGTGAAATGTCTGTTCAGATCTTTTGCCCATGTTTTAATTGGGTTGTTTTCTTGTCATTAAGTTTTAAGAATTCTTTACATATTCTTGATTGAAGTCCTTTGTTTAAAAAAATGATTTGTAAATATTTTTTTCCTGTCTCTGGCTTGTCTTTTTCTTCTCATAGCACCATCTTTCACAGAATAAAATATTTTAATTTAGATTAAGTCCATTTTCCCAATTTTAATTTCTAAAAATAGATTGTGCTTTTGATATCATACTTAAAATATCATAGCCCAAACCAAAGTATACAAGTTTTGTCCTGGTTTCTCTAGAACTTTCATAGCTTTAGTTTTCACACTTAAGTATGATTCATTTTGAATTAATTTTTATATATATAATATGGGGTATATGTCAGATTTCTCTTTTTTGTGTTTATAGATTTACAAGTATTTCAGTATCATTTGTTGACAAACTGTCCTTTCTCCATTGAATTTTCCTTTGTAAAAACTTAGGAGACAACATGTGGTTCTTTTTCTAGGTTATCTGTTCTGTCCCATCTATCTATGTGTCTAATCTTTCTCTAGTACCGCACTATCTTGATTTTATATTATTGGCTATGAGATTTCCCCACCTTTGTTTTTCTTCAGAGTTGTTTTGGCTATTCTATTATATAATTTCTTTTCCTTTCCATATAAATTATAGAAACATTATAGATAGCTACCAAAAAGCTTGCTGTGATTTTGATTAGAATTGCATTGAATCTGTATATCAAATCAAGGAGAATTTATATCTGAACAATATGGAGTTTTCCAATCCTTGAACACACGGTATCTCCCCATTATTAAGATTGTCTTTGATTTTTAGAAATCATTGTTTATAGTTTTGTGTATACAGATCCTACACATTTGTTTTTAGATTTATACTTCCTTTTTTTTTTTTTTTTTTTTTTTTTTTTGAGACAGAGTCTCACTTTGTTGCCCAGGCTAGAGTGAGTGCCGTGGCATCAGCCTAGCTCACAGCAACCTCAAACTCCTGGGCTCAAGCAATCCTGCTGCCTCAGCCTCCCAGTAGCTGGGACTACAGGCATGCGCCACTATGCCCGGCTAATTCTATATATATACTAGTTGGCCAATTAATTTCTTTCTATTTGTAGTAGAGACAAGGTCTTGCTCCTGCTTAGGCTGGTTTCAAACTCCTGACCTCAAGCAATCCGCCCGCTTTGGCCTCCCAGAATGCTAGGATTACAGGCGTGAGCCACCGCGCCTGGCCAGATTTATACTTCTTTATTCTTTGTTTTTGTTATTATAAACAAAATTAGTTTCTTAATTTCAAATTTTAATTATTATTGGTGCTATGTAGGCATACAACCAATTTTTGTGCATTGACCTTATAATCCTGTGACCTCGCTATACTCACTTGTTAGTTCTGGGAACTTTTTTTTAGAATCTTGGGGATTTTCTTCATAAGTAATCATATCATCTCAAAAAGAAGTTTTATTTTTTTTCTTTCAAGATGTATGCCTTTAACCATAAATTCTATATTTCTTTAATAGATACAGAGTTATCTATTAAGATAATCTATTCTTGAATGAGTTTGGTAATTTGTGTCTTTCAAGGAGCATATCCATTTCATCTAAGTTATCGAATTTATGTACTTAGAGTTGTTAGCCATTTCATGTCTGTAGTGATATCCTGTCTTTCATTTCTGTTATTTGTATTTCTGTTTTTGCCTGGACATAAGTTTTCATTTCATTTATGTAAATACCCAGGAGCATAATTGCTGGATTGTATGGTAAGATTATGTTTAGCTTTGTAAGAAACTGCCAAACTCTTTCCAAAGTGACAGTGACTATACCACTTTACATTCCCACCAGCAACAAATGAGAGTTCCTGTTGCCCCATGTCCTCTCCCACATTTGGTGGTATCAGTTTTTTGGATTTTAGCCATGATGATAGGTGTGTCTCATGTGATAGTGGTGTCTCATTGTCTTAATTTGCGATTCCCTAATGACACATGATGTTGAACATGCTTCATATGTTCATTTGCCATTTGTATATTTTCATGTTCAGGTCTTTAGTCCCACAGAGTGGCTGCTACCTACAGCAGTTGCCTTTTTAGTCCACCAAGTTTTAACTTGTCTTCTCTTGTGTTGGTCACTTCTGTAGTTCCCTTTTACAAACTCTACATGACACTGTGAAATAGCATTGCTTACTTCTTCCTTTGTGCCTGTGTACTTTGTATTCCTTTATCCTAGCTTCTGTGACTTCCAATTTCATTTGCATGTTTAACTTTTCTTCCCTCTGCAATGCTGAATGTTTTTGAGGTCAGCACTGTATTTCATTCATTTTAATGCCACTTGCACCTAGTTTAATACCTGGAACCTAGAGGTCAGTAACTGTGCTGCAGATATAATGTGACCAGCTGAACCTGTTTGCCTGTGACAGTCTTGCCTTTAGCACTGAAGGGCCCATGTCTGTGGAGCCCTGTACAAGATGGTTCCTAGGATAGCTTGAAAGTTTAAAGAGAGGCTATCTCATGCTGGGCACAGTGGCTCAAGCCTATAATCCCAGCTATTCAGGAGGCTGAGGCAGGAGGATTACTTGAGGCCAGGAGTTTGAGACTAGCCTGGGCAACATAGCAAGACTCTGTCTCTAAAAAAATTAGCCAGGCAGGAAAATCACTTGAGCCCAGGAATTTAAGGCTGCAGTGAGCTATGGTCCCACCACTGCAATCCAGCATGGGTAACAGAGCAAGATCCTGTCTCTTAAAAAAATTAAATTAAATTAAAAAGAAAAATTGAGAGTATCCCAGTTCTCATATCTTGAATGAGAGGGTGACTGAGTTAATGCACATCAATGGATGTGTTCAATATGATTTTTGTTTTTCTCACAAAGTTGAATGTAAATAAAGGATGCCCTAAGTAGTCTGTTGTTTTCCACAAACCTAGTAAAATAACTTAAGATTGGATGGGGTATTCTATTTCAGGGACCATTGTCATTCATGGATGTGTTTGTGGATTTTACCTTGGAGGAGTGGCGGCTGCTGGACCCAGCTCAGAAGCACCTGTACAGGAGTGTGATGCTGGAGAACTACAGCAACCTGGTGTCCCTGGGTAAGTGCTGCCCCCCTGAGGAGCAGTGTGTCCAATCTCCAGACTTCCCCTCATTGGTTGCTGAAATCTGGGGGGACTTCTGAAAATAGTTAATGATTTGAGGCTTATGTTTAAGGGTCAGATTTTCTTAAACACCAATTGATATCAGAGTATGCCAATTGAGTGATCTTTACTTTGCCAATGTGAAAAAGGGCAGCTTTTCATGCCACCTCTAATCCTGATCTTCTCCATTCTTCAGAATCCATGAATCCCAAGAAGTTTTGTTCCAGGTTCTCTGTGATTTTCTGTTGACAGGGTATCAACACACCAAACCCAATATTATCTTCGAGTTGGAACGAGGAGAAGAGCTGTGGATGGTGCATGCTCAAATCCCAAGTCAGGGCCATCCAGGTAAATGATGCAGATATTTAGATACTTTCCTCCTTATTTAGAATTGGTATGAATTCTGATGTGATAAGCTCCTCTTGTCTCAATTATAACCATACACTCTTAGTTAATCTCCTTATTGGCATCCTCATTTTCCTTCTTACTGTTTCTTGGTAAGAGACTCATTTCATTATGCATTTAACCAAGCTTTTCCTCTTTCCCCTCACTTGATGTAACTTTTATGTCTCTTCAACTTCTGTTCTATTTGTTTTAAATTATATTTTTAGTCCGGGCACTGTGGCTCACGCCTGTAATCCTAGCTCTCTGGGAGGCTAAGGCGGACGGATCGCTCAAGGTCAGGAGTTCGTAACCAGCCTGAGCAAGAGCAAGACCCCGTCTCTACTACAAATAGAAAGAAATTAATTGGCCAACTAATATATATAGAAAAAATTAGCCAGGCATGGTGGTGCCTGCCTATAGTCCCAGCTATTTGGGAGGCTGAGGCAGTAGTATCGCTTGAGCCCAGGAGTTTGAGGTTGCTGTAAGCTAGGCTGACACCACAGTACTCACTCTGGCCTGGGCAACAAAGTGAGACTCTGTCTCAAATAAATAAATAAATAATATTTTTAAATTCCACGTACTTAAATTCAGTAACCACAGCCCCAGCTGTTGGTACATTCTGCCCCTTCCTTGTTCCCCACGTCAAATAAAGCTCCTCTGTCATCACTCTGTCCCTTAGGAGCACTTCCCTTAATATTCAATAATATTTGTTGGCCGGGCGCTGTGGCTCACGCCTGTAATCCTAGCTCTCTGGGAGGCCGAGGCGGGCGGATCGTTTGAGCTCAGGAGTTCGAGACCAGCCTGAGCAAGAGCAAGACCCCATCTCTACTATAAATAGAAAAGAAATTAATTGGCCAACTAATATATATAGAAAAATTAGCCGGGCATGGTGGCGCATGCCTGTAGTCCCAGCTACTTGGGAGGCTGAGGCAGCAGGATTGCTTGAATCCAGGAGTTTGAGGTTGCTATGAGCGAGGCTGACGCCACGGCACTCACTCTAGCCTGGGCAATAAAGTGAGACTCTGTCTCAAAAAAAATTAAAAAATAAAAAAAATAATATTCGTGATCCTGCCTGATGCCTTCACCCCAACCCTTGACTTTAGTCACCCCTGTTGAGCTTGTTCTCACGCTGTAGGACTAAACACTTGTTCCTCTCACTTTCTGCTGGGCTTCTTTTGCTCTTCTGAGTCCAAAGGAGACTTTTTTATTTTCTTCATTTTCCTCATATATTCTAACTCTAAAGGACTTCTGTTTTATGTCATTTGTGCTACTATAACAAAATACCACAGACTGGGAAATATGTAAAGAACAGAAATTTGTTTCTCACCGTTCTGGAGGCTGGGAAGTCTAAGACTGAGATGCTGACAGGTTTGCTGTCTGGTCGGATCTGCTTTCTGAGTCATAGATTGTGTCTTGTTGCTGCATCTTCCTGAGGGTAGAATGCTGTGGGACAGAAAAAGGGGCACAAAGGGCCCAAGATAGTTCCCTCCAGCCCTTTTAGAAGGCACTAGTCCATAAGGGCCTGAGTTAATCAATTTCTAAAAGGCCCACCTCTTAAAATCACCGCAATGGAGATTAAGTTTCAGTATGCATTTTGGACGGGATACATTCAAACAGCAGCAACTTCCATTCTGAAGATTTAAACTCTTTTATTCCTCTACTCATAATCAATAGCCACATCGGTCTCTCATATGCCCTTTGGTCCTGGTTTGCTTTTGTTTTTTAGGGATGGGATCATGTCATATTGGTCAGGGTGGTCTCAAACTCCTGGACTCACGCAGTCCTCCTACCTTGGCTTCCCAAAGTAGTGGGATTGCAGGTGTGAGCCACTGCATCTGCCCTAGTCCGGTTTTGATTGATCCACTGGCATCTTCTGTGTGCCACTTTGTGGCATCATTTTCAGAAACCAGAATCATATCTTCCACTGCTCCATAGCCACATACCTTTCTTCTCACCTTTCTTTTCATAGTTTTTTTGTTCTGCTGTTTCTGGTTCTTTTTCCTGGCATTAGGGAGTAAGCTGGTATCTTCCTTCTATGCAGTTTCCTCTTTCTAGTCTTGGTAGAGTCTGTCAGTGTTTTGGTCCTTTAAAAAGAGGTCTTTTATGACCTTCTCAGTACCCAGCCCAAATGAGGTAAACATTATTTCATGTGTGGAATGTTCTACTGATTAGCCAGATTTCTTTGTTTTACTCTTTATTCTAATTCATCTTGGATATTATTGGATATGTTTCCCTGAGCACCTGAGATAGTCCTTGTGTTACTAGGATTATTTTAGCTGCAATTTTTGATCAGTCCCAAAGCAGGGCAACTCCAGGGTCAACTAAGTGATTGGCTCACTAAGTCATCAAGGGCCCATCTAGGTATGTCAGCATTTTCCTCAGGTTACCTCCTCTGATGGTCACCAGGTTACTGTTGCAGTTCTAGCTGACACATTCAGACATACTGGTGGCTGATGGAATAATAAGAAGGGCCGTTTTTCCCATATGACTCTATCAAGCAGTAAGATCTATTACAGGATGCCCCTAGCAGATTTATCACGTCTGACCAGCTGGATTGTTATCACGTGCCCCTTGTCTAAAGACGTCTCTGGCAAGGGAAGTAGGACTATCACTGCCAGCTCCAGTAAATTGTGCTTGATCTTCTGGGAGTGGGGACGGGGATAGGGATGGGTCCTCACTTCCCTGACTGAAGCATATCAGCTTAAGGATGGGGGTGGAAAAAAATTAGGTTTCTGCCAGCCAAGAAAAGAGCAGAAGAACCTTTGGGTGGGCAGCGCTGTCTGCCTGCATCTCCTTGGTTGTCCAGGCAGCACCCATCACACCCTTCTTCCCAGGCAAATATATACTGTAACCCATATTTTTGTTCTTGTACTACATTAGTGAAAGTCTAGGATCCTGTTCCTGTTTAGACCTGGTAGTAGTTATTTATATTCTGGAGAGGTATAATTAATGATCTATCTGTATATAGCAATCCAAATATAGGATAGAGAGAAGTACATGGTCCCCTTGTCCCAGAGGACCACAGGAGTGAACACAGCATAGAAGACACTGTTTTACACTATATTGAAACCCTGGTCAGGTAGACTTTGCCAGGACATCTTTCCATGGCAGTGAAGTAAGCTTCCTGGTGATTGTGTGTTTCTGCTCTCTGAGCATAATTTCCTTCTTTGTTATCTTTTGTGGTTAAACTCGACATGGTTATTTGGGAAGATGCTTTTCTGTAGCTTCAGAATTTCAATTCTCTTGGTGCACATTGGGTTTCCCAGCTATTACTTTCAGACCCCAGCCAGTAATTATGTTTATTATAGTCTTAAATCATGTTTAAGTAATCTTTAAGCTTAAGAATTCCTGTATTCTGGTTACTGGGTTTAGTATCTTTTCCTCATTTCCTGAATTGTTAGTTACCAACCATAATTTTACTTTTGCTATTGTTACTATAATACAAAGAGCCTGCTCAACAGAAGATGTATTAGATTTCCTGGGAAATCTAATACATCTGATGATTTGATGTGGGATCCAAGCAAAGATAAGAATGGGTGTGGTACCAGCAATAGAAGAATCAGAAGGATAAAGTATAGGATTTGATGTTTAGAACAGCTTCAGTGTCCATGAACTCTGAAAGTCTATGGGGGTAATACTGACAGCCAAACATAGGAGCAAATCTGATTCTAGGGCAGAGAGACTCACTGGCCTATTTTATTTTTGATAGAGATATTTTTGACTATAGGACCATTTTATAACCAGTAATACTCCTTCCCAAGCCATTGTGATAGCCAAAGTGCCCATATTCATTTCTCAGTGTATCCCGAGGAAGATTCTGTACCAGTTAGGAATTGATGTCTGGGGAGATATAATTTGGTGGTTGTGTACAAAATGAATGAGACAGATCAGATTTGATAGGTAGGAAAACAGCTTGCCTAGTTTTTCACAGGAAACTTTGAATGGGGTGTTAAGATTAGGGAATCTTAACAGGTGTTAAGATTAATCTTGTTAACCTTATTAATCTTAAGGAGGTGTTTAGATTAGGGTCTACTATCTCCAAACCTGACTTGCTCCTTTGTTATCTTAATGTCCTTTTCTGTTCATTACCCTGATGAGCATGTTACTTTGGGGCATCTAAATTGACTATACTTGGTCTCTCTTCAGCCTCCAGATATTTGCTGTTGTGTCTAAGGACTTGATCCTGTGTCTTATTTCCTGTCTACTTTGCATCTTTGACTTTTGTTTTGATGTTAAAACAATGGTCTGCTTATCCTGTGCCCTGTCTGTTTTCCATTCTTGCCAAAGACAACTACTTTCATCTCTTTTAACTCTTTCCTATAGTGTTTGCCTCCATATTTCTAAACAACCATATTATTCTACTGCACCTTGGCTTTTCCCCCTAATATTAGTCAGTATAGAAGGGTGATTTAATTCTTTCTCACCCTGCTCCCTCCATACCTTCCCACCATATACGCACTGTCTCTCTCCATGCCTCCATCATGCTAATACAGTAATTTCATATTTGTGGTTAGATGAATCTTCAGTTTTTACATTATTATGACTATGTAATTTCTGTTTCCAGGTAAATCATGCAGGTACACAATGATTAATTTTTGCTTATAAATTTTTATTTTTCTGTAGTTGTTATATTTGCCTGTTTAATTTTTTCTGTTATCATTAATGTGTTTATCTTTAATTTAAGCTCAGACTCCATTTGATGTCTAAGTATTCTTGGTTGGTACATTCAACCAAATCATTAATTCTATGCATTTCATTTTCCCAACTCTTTGGGAACCCACTCCCAACTCTTTCTGACTTGCTTCAGTGGCACCTAGTTTTTCTCAATGCCTTCTGCACAATTTTTATCCTGGGATCTCCTCTTTGGTTTTCTTTTTTGTGTCCTCTTTCATGGTTGGTTTTGTTGGAGCACTTTCCCCAGGAGTTTCCTGTGAAAGGGTGCATGTGGAGACTTGTGCATCTGAAATTGTTTTTACTTTACTTGTCATTGCTCTATTTTATATCATTTAGTGTTTCTAATGATAAGTCTGCTGCCATTCTAATTTTTGGCCCATTATAAGAAACTTTTGGGTTTTTTGTTCCTCTGGAAGCTTTTAGGAGCTACTTCTTGTCCCAAGTGTTCTGAAACTTTATGATGATGTTCCCTGTGAGTCTGTTTTGATCCATTTGTCCAGGTATTCAGTGAAATGTTATTCTCAAGAAGACTGGGAATTAATCTACAGTGTTCTCTCTCTTTTTTCTATAGGTTAGCAAAGAGTTTGGCACATTGTAGGGGTTTGATAATTATTTGACAATTGAATCTAATGTTCAGAGATCCCCTATAACCTCTTTATATTGTGCTTATTGTTCTGTGTGCCTATTTTGCCTTCTTTATCCATTATGTAAAACTTTTAAACTTAAACAATCTCAGTTTACTATGCTTCTTTTCTTTTTTTTTTTTTGAGACAGAGTCTTGCTTTATTGCCCAGGCTAGAGTGAGTACCGTGGTGTCAGCCTAGCTCACAGCAACCTTAAACTCCTGGGCTCAAGCAATCCTGCTGCCTCAGCCTGCCAAGTAGCTGGGACTACAGGCATGTGCCACCATGCCCTGCTAATTTTTTCTATATATATTAGTTGGCCAATTAATTTCTTTCTATTTATAGTAGAGACGGGGTCTCACTCTTGCTCAGGCTGGTTTTGAACTCCAGCCTGACCTCGAGCAATCCGCCCACTCAACTTCCCAGAGTGCTTACACTTATTTTCAATTTTAGTTTTTCTTTGTTTTCTACAGTGCCCAGTAGTTTGGGTATATTTATACTTGAGGTTTTATTTTTATTGAGATCTTATATATGAAACTAAAAGACAAATCTCATGATATGGCATTTTAAGGTACTTTTATGCTATAGCAAGATCATGTTTTTATCTACTTATTTACTAGATGCAGGGGCTCTGTTGCCCAGGCTGGAGTGCAGTGGCCCAATGATAGCTCGCTGTAACTTCAAATTCCTAGCCTCAAGTGATCCTCTCACCTCAGCTTCCTGAGTAGCTGGCACCACAGGTGTGTGCGACCATGCCTGGCAAATTTTTAAGTTTTCTTTCTAGAGGTTTGGTTTTGCTATGTTGCTCAGGCTGGTTATGAACTCCTCGCTCAAGCAGTCCCTCCACTTTGGCCTTCCAAAGTCCTGGGTTATAGGCATGACCACTGTACCTGGCCTCATGTAATTATTTATAACATATGACTTATTTTCATTTCTAGATAAAGTCTGGGAAATTGATGATCACATCAAATGGCATACAGAAAACCAAGGCAATCTGGGAAGTATAGCAAAAAGCTGTGAATGCATTGCATTTGGAAAACTATGTTTTCTTGGTACAAATTATGTTTCCTCAAGGCAGAAACCTCATACATGTGGCATACATGGAAAGAGTTTGAAATATGATACAGATTTTACTAGTAATTATGCTGGAAAGAGTCCTAATACATTTCATGTACATCGAGAATCATTCCTTCATTCTAAACATGAGCAAACTGTTATTGGAATAAAATACTGTGAAAGTAATGAATCTGAAAAAGCTGTCAATAAGAAGTCACAACTTATGTGCCAAAAAACATATATGGGAGAAAAACCTTTTGAATGTAGTTACTGTGAGAAAGCCTTCAACAGTGAGTCATATCTTATAGTGCATCAGCGAACTCATGCAGAAAAGAAACCCTGTGAATGCAATGAATGTGGGAAAGACTTCAGCAGTAAATCTTACCTCATGGTACATCAGAGAATTCATACAGGAGAGAAACCTCATGAATGCAGTGAATGTGGGAAAACATTCAGTTTCAATTCACAACTCGTTATACATCAGAGAATTCACACAGGTAAAAATCCCTATCAGTGCTGTGAATGTGGGAAATTCTTCAGTAGGAAAGACCAGCTTGTTTCACACCGGAGAATTCATTCAGGACATAAACCCTATGGTTGTAATGAATGTGGCAAAACTTTTGGTTTGAAATCACAGCTCATTATACATGAAAGAATTCATACAGGAGAGAAACCATATGAATGCAGTGAATGTCAGAAAGCCTTTAATACAAAGTCAAACCTTATGGTACACCAGAGAACCCATACGGGGGAAAAACCCTATGGTTGCAGTGAATGTGGCAAAGCCTTTACGTTCAAATCACAACTTATTGTACATCAGGGCACTCACACAGGAGTAAAGCCCTATGGGTGCATTCAATGTGGGAAGGCATTCAGTTTGAAGTCACAACTTATTGTACATCAGAGAAGTCACACAGGAATGAAACCTTATGTATGCAATGAATGTGACAAAGCCTTCCGAAGCAAGTCATACCTCATTATACATATGAGGACACACACCGGAGAGAAACTCCATGAATGCAATGATTGTGGGAAGGCCTTCAGTTTTAAATCACAACTCATTATACATCAGAGGATTCACACAGGAGAGAGCCCATATAAATGCCACGAATGTGGGAAAACTTTCAGTCGGAAATATCAGCTCGTTTCACACCAGAGAACTCATGCAGGAGAGAAGCCCTATGAGTGCGGTGACTGTGGAAAAGGTTTTGGTTTAAAGTCACAGCTTATTACACACCAGAGAACTCATACAGGAGAGAAACCCTTTGAATGTAGTGACTGTCAGAAAGCCTTTAATACAAAATCAAACCTTATTGTACATCAGCGAACTCATACAGGAGAGAAACCGTATGGTTGTAGTGAATGTGGAAAAGCCTTTACATTCAAGTCACAGCTCATTGTACATCAGGGCGTTCACACTGGAGTAAAACCTTATGAATGCAATCAGTGTGAAAAAGCCTTTAGTTTGAAGTCACAGCTGATTGTACACCAGAGAAGTCATACAGGAGTAAAACCATATGGGTGCAGTGAGTGTGGGAAGGCCTTCAGGAGCAAATCATACCTTATTATACATATAAGAACTCATACAGGAGAGAAACCACATGAATGCAGTGAATGTGGAAAATCCTTTAGTTTCAATTCACAACTCATTGTACATCAGAGAATTCACACAGGTGAAAATCCCTATGAGTGCAGTGAGTGTGGGAAAGCTTTTAACAGGAAAGATCAGCTTATTTCACATCAGCGAACTCATGCCGGGGAAAAACCTTACAGGTGCAATGAATGTGGGAAAGCCTTTAGCAGCAAGTCATACCTCATAATACACATGAGAACCCATTCAGGAGAAAAACCATATGAATGTAATGAATGTGGGAAAGCCTTCATTTGGAAGTCACTACTCATTGTACATGAGCGAACTCATGCAGGGGAAAATCTTTATAAATGTGGTCAATGTGAGAAATCCTTCAGTGGGAAATTACGGCTCGTTGTACACCAGAGAATGCATACAAGGGAGAAACCGTATGAATGCAGTGAATGTGGAAAAGCCTTCATTAGGAAATCTCAGCTCATTGTACACCAGAGAACTCATTCAGGAGAGAAACCCTATGGATGTAATGAATGTGGAAAAGCCTTCTCTCAGAAATCAATTCTCAGTGCACATCAGAGGACACATACAGGAGAGAAACCTTGTAAATGTCCGGATTGTGGGAAAGCCTTTTGTTGGAAGTCACAGCTCATTATGCATCAGAGAACTCATGTAGATGATGAGCATGTTGAGTTAAATGCGTGAAATTTTTCTCTCAAAAGTCAATTCCCAGAAGTTACCAACAAAATCATGTGGAAGAGAAACTCTGTCAATGGAAATGTCTTATCCTCTAGAAAACTCATACCAAACAGAAACATTGTGAATACACAGCAAAGGTAAAGGCATCCAGAGAAAGCTGTTCTTTACATGCAAAATGATATTATAAAATGTACACAGGAATCCTGTGAATTTAGCAAACCCTTTGAAAAATTTCAGCAGCAACTCATACCCTTTTAAACAGTTTATACAGATGAAGAACCATAGAAATGAAATAGATGTTGTAAAGTCATTAATATATGGTAACATTCACAAAGAGGAAACTTCATGGAGCAAATGGAAATAGAATAGACTCCTTTAAAATTCATAGTTTGTTAAACAGCATTTTAAAGAGAGAAATTACAGAACCAGTGAATGGCAGAATTATCAAAACTACAGACATTTTAGGTAGCAGAAGTTCATATCTCTTAGGAATCATGCTATAAGGGAAGTTTTCTTCTAAAAATGACAAACCCCTAGCAGAGAAATAGTTATGTAGGAAGGAAGACCTATTATGTGTCAAATATGGTTAAGCCTCAGCAGGAATGTTTGTCTCATTATATATCAGGGTTCATTTTTAAAACACCTGTTATTTTAATTTGGAGAAATGTCTTATTGAAATTATTTCAGGAAATTATATTGCAGGTGTTTATGAAAATATTGGAGAAAATGCTCAACTATAAATGTTTATAGAAGGTAAAGATTATTTTAGTATGTAGATAAATTTAATAATTAGGTTAACAAAAAGAAATTCATCCTAAGACCTACAAAGGGTGTTTAGATATCTTATATATACACCACAGGGTACCTATTTTGCATATTTTGACATTTTATTTGTGAATGCCATATGTGAGACAAATTAGTAGATACAATGCCAGTGATTTCTACTATGAATACCAACATTGTTTCTTCTTACCAAATGCAACTTGTTATTAGAATAATATGGCTTATTATTAAGAATACATTTCAACACTACAAACATTTTCTCCTATTGTTTTCTACCCTGTGTAAACAGTCCTTGCAGCTACCTTTTTAGTTATAGGAACCAATATGGTGTACATTTCATTTGTTTGCATAGCCTGGAATCTGTTCTATCTTCACTGGTTAGAATATCTTGATTTCCTTTCAGAGAAATATACCCTCACAGTCTATGAAGCCACAATAGAACCATCATTCAAGATGCCCTGCCAGTGACTTGGCATGATCACTAAGTATGGCTGAGACATGTGAAAGTTTACAATTTTAGTGGATTTCCAAAGTACAAAAAACAAACCAAGCTTTTATTCTATGGTCGCATCTTAATTTGATTATTAACTAGTTATTTTTATAGAGATATTCCAGAATAGCTTTAGTTACTGTCATTTTCTTAATCTACTTCTCTTGTCTTTTAATTTGAGCTACTTGTTATCTTTTTAATACATTGTGTGTTTGATGTGTTTCTATTGTTTACAGCTTAGTAACTCAGACTGCTTCAGAAATGGGTATTAGAGTAGGAGGTGTAGTCAGAAGCTTGCAAGGTTATATGGATATTTGGAAATGGTTGTTTCCCAAGACAAGATTGAACACTTTGAAGTCTCCATTCATATTCCATGGCAGAAACTAGTCTCATGATAAGAACTAGTGAAACTAATTGTTGTCATATCCTCACTGAGGCTCTGTGAAAATGGAGCAGCCGCTATTGAAAAATTTCAAACATAGTAAGAATTCTGGATTGTGGTGAAGTGAGGAATGCTTCTGATGGCCCTGGATAGCATGGAAAATAATGAGCTCAAAATCTCAATTGAAGGAAGGGTATCAAGTCAGTGGACCTTAAGTGATACTACTGAAATATTTACATGTAGCTATAATATTAGAGTGGTGAAAAGTCATTCTCCCAGTTCCTTACTCACAAAGTATGTTTTCTTCACAACTTCATCAAATTTCTCATGTAAATGGAAATTAATCTTGAAAGAGTGGGACCCTGACAATTAGATTTGGGTTTCTTAGAAGAATACGAGAATTCAGCACAACAAATATTTCTGAAACAATCTCCACTTTGTACTCTATTAGAGAACCCTATATCTTACCCAAAGAAACTGTTTCTTCCTTGATTGGGAAAAATTTAGTAATTTCTGAATGCCTTATTTATATTGTGTTCCACTCATTATACAGAATCCAATCTGAAGATACCTGGGGTGAAGAATGGTGATTCAAAGAAGGGAAGAAAAAGCTTGTATAATCAAAGAATTGCAGATATTTGCTAAAGTATATTTCCTAAATCTGGGAAATATTGTTAAAGTGTACTTTTTCATGAATGTATTAAGGAAGACCAAATAAACTCACAAGAGAAAGTTTCAGTTTACTACTACCAGGGTTAGTTAGAGTTTAGTTTGTTTGGTTTGATGAACGTCTACATGCAACCATGCTCAGGAGAAGCCAGAAATGTTGACATAATACTGACTATAGCACTCAAATACTGTGGGAAAGAATAATGCTGGATTAGGCCTTAATATTCTTAAGTGAAAATTTTACCACGTAAATGAAACTTAAAAATTAGTTGATCTACAGGCAATAAACAAAATAGATGAACAGAAAGTGAATCACTGGCTAATCACGGGGGAGGTAATATATATATCACCTCATCCCTCTGATCCTATCCCAGTCTCAGAAAAGAAAGATTCCTGAGACTTTTCAGGAATAGTCTTAGTTGTAAGGAAAGATAACCCCAACATTTTACAACTTTCCCATTAAATAGACATTTGTGAGAAAAAAATAACTTTCAAACCATATTTGTGAGCATAGATTTTTAAATTTTAAATGGAATTATAGCAAACTGTAGCTGACAACAAAAAGACATGATATAATTAGGTTTAGCAGACTAGTGGTGATCCCAGTGTCCTTTGTCCATTACCAACAGAATCACTGTATTATTTACAATGGTAATGGGCCCACTCAAAAAGCTACATTTATCCCGTATCCCGTCTTTGTAGCAAATTGTGACCATGCTAATAATTTCTGACTAATGGAAATGGATGTTGTTGAGAAAGTCAATGGGAAGGTCCCTTAAAAAGGAACCAGATAACTGTGGAAAGCCCCATTATGCCTATTAACCTTTCCTCTTTTTCATCTACATCAAACATGATGTTTGGAGAGTCAGCAGTTATCTTAGACCCTAAATTCATCTTGAGGATTTAGCCCATCTGCTAAAAATGGAGCAGAGTGACTTGCGTCTCTGGAAACTATGGATCTGCTATACCAGCCTTAGACTACCTACATCTGTATGTTTTACACAAAAGAGAAATGAACTATCTGTTTAAGCCATCTTTCCTTTTTTGGGTGGGAAGAAAGTTGGTTCTGTTAAATGTGGCTGAAACTGCTGCTAATTAAAACAGTAGTGTGTTTGGAAGATTTAATATTAGGAAATCTTTTAATGTAACCACACTACATTAGATTTGGCCTTCTTAGAGGAATACGAGAAAAGCCATATTAGTATCTCAATATGTGGAGATAAATCACTTGATGGAATTTAATACCCAGAGATGACTATTAAGAATAGAAATTAATTCCATTATCTTGGTTTGGAATATATTTATTCAGATCTTTACCTACTCCCTTTATTTAAGAGACAGGTTCTCACTCTGTCATCCAGGCCAGAGTGCAGTGGCATGATCTTAGCACATTGCAGCCTTAAACTCTTGGGCTCAAGTGATCCTCCTGCCTTGGCCTCCTGAATAGCTGGAACTACAGTTGCAGCCACCATGCCTGGCTTCTTTATCCATTTTAAATTTAGTTGTCTTCTTGTTGAGTCTTAGTTTCTTTGTGTATTTTGCATGCAAGTTATTTTTCAGATGTGTTTATCAAATATTTTCTCTCAACCTGTGGCTTATGTTTTGTTTTCTCAACAGGATTTTTCACAGAGTAAACATTTCAATAGTCTGCATTATCCATATTTTTTCTTTTATAGGATGGTTTTTGGTATCGTATCTAAAATTTCATCACCAGATCCAAGGTCAGCTCCAGAGACTTTAGTCCATTTTCAAAATGGACAGGATGCAGCTGACCAAGTCAGCCTTCTAGAAATTTCAGGGCTGGGCCCATTGCCTGCCAAGGCCAGGAGGGAGCACAATGCACTGGGGGTCCTCATCCAGCCTGTGCTTCTGACTGTGACCAGCTGTCGCCCAGGCTCCTCATTGCTGGGTCTCTGGGTCCTGCTGGTCATAGGAAAGGGCACAGGCCAAGGCTGGGATGGACCCAGGGCTCTGTGAGTTTCCTGGGAGGGCCAAAGGGTGGCATCCCTTGCAGTAGCCCAGGGCACAGTAGTCACTGCTGCTGCCCTCTGAGTCTGGGGAAGCTGGCCTGGTGGTGGTTGTGGGGGCCCTAGAGCTGCTGTACCAGGTAGGCCGGTGGCTATCCCCTACATTCCGCACACCCTACTAGCAGCATGTCCTCGGAGATCAGAGCCCCCAGGAAGCTGGTCCCAGTGCCCTCTTTCTCCTCATGGCCCTTGGATTTTCAGGGACACACCAGGCCACAAGTGAGCAGTGCGATGGCCTCCAGATGCAGGACCGTGAGGCTGTGCCATTGCTTCTCCTGCCAACCCTGGGTCCCCCAGCCGTAGGCTGAGCCTATAGGAAGGAAGGTCTCTGTGCCTGTGTCTCACAGGCCAGCTTTGCAACTCCTGAAGGAAGGGCCAGGGTCTGGTTCCTCTGGGTCAAGGGCTGCTGACCCCAGCCCAGCACACATGGCCCTGCTCTGAGATGGGCAGGCGAACACAGAGCCAGTCACAGACACCCAGAATCCACAGTCCACCCCTGGGGCCACCACAACTGACCAAGAAATTCAGCTTCCAGGAATTTATCGACAGCCAGGTAAAGAGTGGAGGGAAGAGGACAGGGATGCCCACCTGACTGCTGCTTATGAAACACACATTAGAAACAGTCCCAAGGTCCAACGAGAGTGCTGACGCGTGGATTAATGCATCACCCATCATGAAATGCTACCCAAGGCTGTCGTTAACCTCTATACTTTGACACGGACAGTTAAGTGAGTAAAGGAGGGGAGTCCAAAATATTAAACTTTTATTGAAAACAACATTTGTTTCCCAAACACAATGAATTACAACCTGTGGGAAAAGCCACCCTGTTCCCCCTGCCTGGGCCGTCCCCAACCAGGCTTGCCTCCCAGCACTCCAGGGAGAAGCCCGGCTGACAGAAATGTCGGGACACTTCCCGCGAACCCCTCCCAGAGTTAACCACGTAGACAAGTCTGGCCTTGTGCGTGGGCAGGCAGGAGGGCAGCCGGCAGTGGAACATCCTCTTCTCTGTAGAGAGGCCTTTGCTGCTCAAACTTGTCCAGGAGCTGGACTCTCACCTGCCGCTGCTGGACAGACCCACCTCCGCCTTCCAATCTCAGGAACAATTCTCAAATGCCCTTTCCACTACAAGGAGCTGCCACCAAAACTACAAGCGGCAGGGGGCTAGGAATCTCTCAATGCTTCTCACAGAACCCCTCGGGGGACTCCAGGGACCTCCGTGTTTTGTTCAGGATAAAGCTCTGTGTTGAAGGCCAGATAAGCCACATCTGCTTCTCCGGGCTGCTGGCCTGACCCCCGAGGGACAGCTCAGCCCAGGCTGCCCCCTGAAAACTCAAGGAGCATCCTGGCTCCCCAGAAGGCATCGCAGGAGTCCTGGCCGTCAGGCCACTGCACCTGGAAGACCAATAGTGTCACACACACAGGCAGCTTCTACCCGGCTCCTTCCCACCTGGGCTCCTCCTGACCCTGTACAAACCCTCCCACTTTGGACCCTGGATGGAATGCTGCCCACAGCACCCCCACCCCAGGTCCCGGTCCACTAATGCTGAGCCACAAGTCATCCCTGTCCCTGTTCAGCTCTGCTGTTTATTCAATCAAGGGCACTAGCTAAGCCCTCCTCCACGCCATGAGCTGTGGGTCCAGGGGTTAAGAAGGAAACACGGTGCCTGTAGGAAGGCCTCACCTGGCTGGCGGGCAGAGGCTGGCTCAGCTCCATGGCAGACACAGGGCCAGTGAAGGTAGATGGGGCTGTGGCCAGCTCTGGAGGGCTAGAAAAGGGATGATGTCAGGACAGGTCTGTCTTGGGGACACTGGTGACAAGACCTACCTGGTTGTCTTCCTACCCATCAGAAGCCATTCTTGGTGCTTGGTACTGCTTGAACAGACTCTCCCTGCAGGGCCCTCACACACAGAGTGTTTGGGGAATTTGTTACACATTGAGTGGGGTCACTTGCGGGTCACAGAGGGCAACCCTAGGGAGGGCGTCAGGCAGGCTCACGGAGGACCTGGTGAGCAGAGATGTGAAAGGAGATCGTGAAGAAGGAACAGGCCTGGGGTGAGAAGACATGAGACCATTAGGACCAAATCAGGGAGAGCAGAAGGAAGAGCATGGCATGGGCAGGCACAGTCACTCAGGACAGCAGTGGCGATTCCTAAACAAGGCTGACACCTGCCTACCGTGGGATGCACTGCAAGAAACCAGGGCAAGCGTGCAGGTGACACGTGCACAGGATGTTCACAGCAGCCTTTTAGTTGACCCAAACCAGGAACACCCAAATGCCCATCCCCAGGAGAACAGGTAAACAAACTGGCACAGCCACACCTTGGAATACGGCCCAGCAGTACAAACAACTGAACTATCGATATCTCATCAATAGGGTTACTCTCCAAGTAGGAATAAAACATTGATACCCCAACAACGGGGAAGTAGTTACACTGAGTGAAAGAAGCTAGACCAGGACAAAAAAAAGCCCAGAGTACATATTGTATGACTGCATTTACATCCAATTCTATGAAATGTAGCTAATCTTTTGAGACAGAAGCAGATCTGTGGTCCCAGGGTGGCCAGGTAGCGGCAAGTAAGGGAGAGAGGAGGGCAGATTCATGGCCTTCATCACAGCCATGGCCTCAGGGTGGATGCAAAAGTCACACTGAGAAAACTACTGGCTGTTCTGTCTGAACACGTGCAGTTTGCTGTGTGCCAGCCACACCCTGATGAAGCTGTCTTTATAGAAGGAATCGAGGTCCTCGGGAGGCATCAGAGTTGGAGGATTGAGAGGAAGGGTTGAGATGGCCATGTGGAGAGGCCAAGTGAGCCACAGGGACACTGGCGTGGCAGCACCTGCCTGACCTCGGCTCCAGGCCACGAATGAGTAAGTGAGTCCATCTGTGTGGTGTGGAATTTTTTTTCACAATCTGGCTGTTTCAGAGCATGTGATTTGGGGGCTATTTCCCCTTTTTCTGGCATGCTCCCCCATAATTTTGCCCTTGCTGGGCACCTGCCTTGAGTCAAACTGGTCTCAGCTCTCAGATGAGGGAGACAGTGTACCCTGGGGACCTGCTCTGCTCCTGGCAGCCCCTAATGTAGGTAGGACGGGGTGTCCACTGGAAGGAGATTGGGGGTGGTGACCCCCTCTCCACCAGAGAACTCCAGACCACCCTGTTCACCCCTCCATCCCTGTCTCTGCAGTCCTGCCTGCTGCTCCGGCCTGAGGCCCTCGTCACCTCCTCTCTGTCCTGAGAGCCTACAGCATCAACGTCCATCTAGGCTGTTCAAGAACCTCCCAAGTGCTTTTAAAACATCAGTTCGGAATATAAAATCAGGATCTTGATGCTGCTCAGAAACTGAAAGCTTTTGTCTGGGGAAAATAAAATGCCAGAAAGAGGCTGCCAGGGCCTAGGACAATCTCAGGGAAGAAGAAGTGAGTCCTGAGCACATCCAGAGAACAGTATTCCTACATCTGCTCTGATGTTTTGGGGTCCCCTTTGGTTTGAGGGAAAACTACCCTCTTTTTGTTAGATGCAGGCTGGTGGGAGGGAGGGATTGTTATAGTTTTCAGAAACCCATAAGGAAAGAACTCAACCTGCACAGTCCGAGATAGCAAGTCTAAACTGGGCATCACCCCATCTCACAGCATGCAGAAAGCACTGCCTGGTCCGTGGCCCTCTGGCTTACCTCTGGGTGAGGATGAATCCCGGAGCCTGCAGCGGGGACTGTGTCACCAGGAAGCTGCCAGCCTGAGGCTCTGCCTGTCCCCTGCTTGTGCCTGGACTCTCCTCCAGGTGCGAGCTCTGGGGAATGCTGCTGGGCCGGTCAGCAAATCCTGCATGTGATGAAATTACACCACCACTGGCTGGAGGGGGCACAGCCCACGTGTGGCACAACCAAGACCTCAAAGCAGGGAGGTGGATACAGCATCCAGAGCCCTGTGAACCAAACTTGTGACCCTGGGCCTCAGCCTCCCTGTCTGAGGAAGAAACCATCACAAACCTCAATCTTAACGGCCATTCCAGGCTTCCAGAGACCAAAACAAAGTCGAATTCCATTGACGTCAAAGTCTGCTTTGTCATCCTGGACCCCATGTGCCCCCAGCACCAGAGATGGGGAGTGAGTCTGCAGTGAGCTGCCCCCCCCACCCCCCGCAGGTGGGAGGACGTGCCATGCAGCCTCAGTCTTCTCCTGTGGCTGGTTCATGGCAGGTTCAGCCCTTGGCAGTTGCCATTCCTACCTCTCACTTCAGGTTCCACCAAGATGTCACTGAAGTGTAGGCTGTCACTAACTTCCCTTGCCCTTTGGCTTTTTCTCTGCTCAAAGTGTTCCATGGAGTATCTCAAAATACCTTTCACATTAAAGGCAAGTTGCTGTAGATGTGGTCAGCTGACACACATTCAGGAGGGAAGTGACCCGAAAGGCAAGTTCTTTTCTGCTAAGTCGACAAAGCTGTAAAACTAGCATTAAGATGGCCCTGACCTCAGACAGAAATGACAGGCCTGGGGCCAGGCTCACAGCGCCCTCCCTCCTGACCACCAGAAGACCACTTGACCCGGTGGCCAGCCCAGGACCTTCCTGGGTGAAAGGAGCCTTCTTGACTGTTTGTTTGGTGTATGACTCAATCTCTGATTTCCATTTCCTCTTTGGTGCAGAATCATAAGGACACTCTGAGGCAGAGGAAATAAAGTTTGAGTGCTAATTTGGACATTCTGGCTCAAACACAAGACAGCATGGGTTGTATCTTCTCTCTATGAGAGAAAGAGAAATGAAAGCCACAAGCATGATGTGCAGAGCCAGGGTGTAAGTACAGCTCCATGGCAATGGGGCCTCTGACAGGGAGCTGGGTGCAGGGCAGGGGCTGAGGTCCCCAAGGAACTAAAAGAGAAGGACAGCTTCCTGGTGCCCAGGCAGCAGCAGGGAACTCAAAGGCAGGGGTTTCTGCAGACAGAGCAAGGAAGGAAGCTTGCTGAGTCCCAGGAAAGATCGCCCCTGACATGTGCTGGCCCCTAGGCTTGATGATCAGCTCCCTGGTCCCAGTATGAAGTCAGCCCGTGACTGTCCCCACTCTAGTCTCATTGGTAATGACAGACAGGTAAATGTGAACCTCCAACAGAAAAAAAATGGACAGCAATAAATAAAAGACCAACATGATCAAACTGACAAGTCACCTCCAGAGAAAGGCACCAGGTCCTGTCCTCTTTCTGGCCCCACGTCCTTGTCAATTCCAGGAAGGTCCACAATCCACGGTCCCCATATCCCACCCTTCAGAAAACGAAGCATATTTTTTAAAAGTTCTATTAGGATCATCAGAGAAGTCTAAGATATTGTATCCATAGAAAGTAACCATCTATTAAGAAAGGAAAATTCAGAGATCAGTAAAGAAGGCTTGAAATTCTGTGAAAATCTACAACTGTCAAAATAAAAACCTGGAAGACAGAATTTAAGAAATATCCCAAAAGTACATACAGTCAAAAGGAAAATATAAGATAAAAGGCAAGTTCTTTAGAAGACTGGTCCCTGAGTTCCAACATCCAAATAACATTTGTGCTCTAAAGAGAGAACTGAAAAAAATGAGGTAGGAACTTACCAAGGAAGTTATTAACGACATTATCAAAGGATATTACAAGAAATGCCCAGAGTTTAAAGGAAACTTTGGTTTTTAAAGTGGAAGGCTTAACATCAAGATGAATTAAAAGACCCATACCTAGGACCATAAGTGTGAAATTTCAGAACACCAAGATAGGGGAAAAAACCCAAAAAAACTAAAAGCCCCCCAAAAGTAAAAATAGGTTATCTGCAAAGGAATAAGTATCAGAATGACATCTGACTTAATAATACTGAATGCTGAAAAAAAATGATACAATGTCTTCAAATTTCTGAGGTAAAAACTATTTTCAACTCAGAATTTTTGTCCCTGCCAAATTGTTAATCAAATGTGAGGGCAGATACAAGACATTTTTAGGACATGCAAGGACTTAGAAAATTTATCTTGTGGGGATTCAGTATTATTAAGTCAGATGTCATTCTGATACTTATTCCTTTGCAGATAACCTATTTTTGCTTTTGGGGGGCTTTTAGTTTTTTTTGGGTTTTTTCTTGCAAAGTTAATTGAAGAAATTTGCTAATAAAACAAAGGAGTCAGAGACAGAAAGAACAAAACTTGCAATTCAGGAAGCACTACAGCAAATGCAGGAAGTAGTTATGGGAGCTCTGGGGATCACAGCTGCACCCCAAGCCTAGAGAGACGTCACTTGGATGGAACGGGAAAAGGAGGGGCCCTAGCAGCGAGTTTTGAGGAGAAATGCTTGAAATGCTGAAGATGTAACACAACGGTCCCCAACCTTTTTGGCACCAGGGACTGGTTTCATGGACGATAATTTTCCATGGATTGGGGTGGAGGTGGAGCTCAGGTGGTGATGCTGGTGATGGGAGGCAGCTGTAAATATGTCACCACAGAAGAAGCTTCACTTGCCTGCCCACTGCTCACCTCCTGCTGTGGCCTGGTTCCTAACAGACCACAGAGCAGTACCGGGCCGTGGCCCTGGGGATGGGTGCCACAGACGTAGAGGATGTGATAAAAGCAATGTTAAAAAAAGAAAGGCAATTAGAAACTCCAAGAAGGGCCGGGTGCGGTGGCTCACGCCTGTAATCCTAGCACTCTGGGAGGCCGAGGCAGGTGGATTGCTCGAAGTCAGGAGTTCGAAACCACCCTGAGCAAGAGCGAGACCTCGTCTCTACTATAAATAGAAAGAAATTAATCGGTCAACTAATATATATAGAAAAAATTAGCCGGGCATGGTGGTGCATGCCTGTAGTCCCAGCTACTCGGGAGGCTGAGGCAGGAGGATCCCTTGAACCCAGGAGTTTGAGGTTGCTGTGAGCTAGGCTGACCACGGCACTCACTCTAGCCTGGGCAACAAAGCGAGACTGTGTCTCAAAAAAAAAAAAAGAAACTCCAAGAAAACAAAAAGCTGAAGAAAAAAGATTATATATATATATATCTCCATATAGATGTGCATCCCCATATATATACACATCTCTCTATATGTCCATAGAGCAGTAAGAAATATAGGTAAATTCATAGCGTCAATCTCCTCCTTACAAGTTGAGAAGTCACAAGATTCTGTTGTACTAGATGGACAAAACATATATCCAAATACATTTTCTTTAAAGGTACTTATAGCTACAATGATAACTAAGAAAGAAACTAAAATAATGGTACTTCCACCATGGGCTAAGGGGAGAACACTGGGGAGTCTAAGAAGCTCAGCCCTTCTCTGCTGCACGAGGTGCTAACAATGAGTTAGGTGCTCTGGTGTGGGGACTGCAGGGTAGCAGCAGCTTCCTTTTTATTTAACTCTTTCCTCACTGTCATATTTTCCAGTCATGTGTATGTATACATATATTTTTTCGAAATAAAATAAATGAGAAAAAATCTGGGATGTTTTTAGGAAGAGTCTCATTTCTGGCTGCAATGGCTTCAGGTCTAATCAAACACCATGGATTCAAGCAGAAAGTCCTAGCCATACCCACACTTCCACCCCCTCAGAAAAGACCCGAGTAGTCAAAGCATGTGGTGCAGAAACTCACGGACTATCCAAAGCGGACTCACCTGTAGGGCTGGGATTGCCAAGGGTGGCAATGGACACAGTCATAGCGGTATCTGCAGGGCACATCATGAAGTCCAGCCCATGACCGTGGACCAGCTGTTCAGTCTGGAAGGAAACTTCCTTGGAGGATGCCAGTGCAAGGGACATCAGCCACGATTCGGGGGCAGCCAGAGAGGGGTCCAGCATGTCGCTGCCAGCAGCCAGAGGGCAGAGGCCAGGGCCATGGCAGATAGAGGGGAGGGCTGCAGGACTGTGGCTGAGCCCCTCCTGGTACATCTCTCCGCCCTGCAGAGACCTGGGGGACACGGTGAACACCACGCCTTGGTGGGAAGAGGCTCCCTCAGGCTGGGGCGTCGGCACCTGGGAGGGGACTCTAGTCAAGTTCGAGAATGTGGGTCCTCGTCTCAACTCAGCCACTGGAGGCTGTGGGGCCCGGTACACTACTAATCGCACAGCCTTGGCGGTTCCCCCTGGGGCTGCAAGGACTCGGGCTGAGCTCTGATAGGCCTGGCTCCTGGTGACACTTAATAAAGACTGTTACTGGAAACCTAAAATACATTAGCAGCTTATTTACAGTGACCTTCAATGATGTATTGTTCTTCAGTACTGAACCCTAAAAATGATTAGCGAGAGCCTAATAGTTGAATGAATAATTCACAGTTGATCCTAAAGGAGTATTAGGTAGCAGTGGACAATAATTTAAAGAGTTAATATTCCACAAATGCTCACTATGTCCCAAATGGTATTCCTAGGATTTTATTAACTGTCTCCCCTTAACCTTCTCAACAACCTGTGTTGGGTCCTATCACCATCTCCATTTCACAGGTGAGAGGTCATGTGTACCTGCCTAGGGTCACACACCTGGGTTGTGCCGATCCTGGATATGGGCCAGGCACAGGGATGTCCTAATGGTACATGGCAACAGAGGCGGGGAAGTGCTCGTGGAGTGATGGTCAGACGAGCTGTAGGCTGGCTGGCCCTGCGTGGACCCAGCGCCGTGGCCAGCCAGCATGCACTCTCCTTACCCTGACATCAGCCTGTGCCTCATCACAGGAGCACAGAGCACGTGGAGAATGCTCCAGCAGCACAGCTACGCAGTGGGAACTCGAGAGCTGCTGGCTATTAGTAACTCAGTGAAATGCAAAATACTGCATTTCAAAATTCTGGAAACAAACCACAACGACAGCTGGATCTGTCTTTACGTGGCAGGTCTGCATGTTTTTCCCTCTATGTCTTCTACCCCCATTCTCCAAAACAGACATGAATTCAGCTCTTAAGTCAGGCTGCAGGGAGCCAGTGAGGTCAGAGGAAGCCTCTCCCTGCTCCCCACCCCAACTCCAGTCCTCAATGTGGCTCCTTGCTAGTGGCTTCCCCTGCCCTGGGGTCTACCCATGCCCAGAGTCTGGGCCCCGGCATCCCCATGCCCACTCTACACCCTGGTCTCCACCTGAGGAGGGAGGGGAACAGCACAGGTGAGACGGTCCCATGGCCCATGGGATGAGAGTACCTGGGAGCCAGTGGCTTCGAGATTGTCTCATCTCCAGAAAAGTCCGGGGCCAAGGCCAGCGGCTCCCATGGCCCTTGGGTGGTCTCTGGAGACTGTGGGGGCCCATTTCCCTCATGTCCCTCTGAAAGCAGATCAGATGGGACGGGAGACTTAGTGATGCTCTGAGTCCCAGCCTCCTCCCCAGCAGCTAAGAGCAGCACTGCTGGCTGGAAAAGGTGTCACCACTGGGTCATCCCAGTATTGTTTGTCCCTTGGCTTGTCTTTGGTCTGAACAAATGCTCCACAATTACCAACCTGGGACTCCCCAAATTCTTGTGCTTGGTTCACTTCTCAATCTACTCACCCACCCCCTTCCTACAGCCACATGATGGCCTAGTCTCCAGCCCAACTCCTGACCCTGGCCACACCACAGCCCCTTCTGGGCCTCAGCCTCAGTGACCTTACTCCCCTCTGACTGGGGGTAGGGGGGCAGCTGTCCCTGTAACAGAGTGACCTTACTTTGGCCTGGCCCTTGTCAGAAATCAGTCCCACAACCACAAGCAGGCTGGGGCCCTCAGGCCACTCACCTGACCACTGAGGCCTGTCCATAAACCCAGAGTCAACATGGGGGTCTCCTGAGGGCTGCAGGGGGTCAGGACGCCGCTCTCTTACACTGGGGTCTTCTGCTGTGGCCTTCCGAGCTGGCTCCGTGTGCTGAGTGAGGGCCCTTTGACGCCGCCGGTAATTGGCAAACCAGTTGTACACCTGCTCAGTGGTCAAGCTCGTCTCCAAAGCCAGGTTCTCCTGCCCCAAAACACCAAACTTCTAGCCGTGTTTCCATTCACTGAGCACAGGGGTGCATGGAGGTGGCTCTGACCGCATTTCCACCGAGAAAGGGGGTGGGAGCCCAGCCTAACTGACCGCAGTGATGGTGCTTGGGGCATTAGACAGACGAACATCTCCTGAGCTCAGGAGGCCGAGAGTGGTCAGCGTGAGCGGACATGCAGGCCCTGACTTCCTGGGATGAGCCCCATTCCAGGCCAGCTTGGGTCCTGGCCAGGCTGTCTGCTCAGCCGCGTGCACATGTCCTCCTGGGTGAGTCCACCTGCTCAGTCCACTGGACAACAGGCCTAACCCCGAGTGTTCAAAGGGCAGGGCCTGTGAAGCTAAACCCCGTGCCTGGCATGGACCCTCTGGGAGAGTGTGTCAGCCTGCAGATGCCCACAACCTGTCGTCCTGGGGCCGGGCACCCAGCGGGTACCCTGAGCAAGCACCTGCGGGGCCACTCACACGGACAATGTCGTGATCTCGCATGCGAGGACTAAACCCTCACGCGGCATGCAGGACAGGCAGGAGGGGCTGCCTACCAGTGAGCTCCGTGTCTGGAGGAGTGCAGGAGAGGCTGAGCCCACAAGCACCCTGGGGGCATGTCCCCGGGGCCCCTGGCTGCCATCCATTCTCACCCTCTCAGCCTTGGAGGGGTTGGTGCTAACCCCGGAAGCGAAGTCGTGCAGCTTCTGTCGAACCTCTCTGGGGAAGTTCCGGCTCTTCGGCCCCTCTGGGCAGAGCGAGGGGGGTGGGGGGTTCCTGATGAGGAGAGTGGGGAGGCAGTAACAGAACAGGACCCCTCCCAACTTATGTTCCCCGCTCAGGGCCTCTGAGGAATGTGACACTCGTGTCCCCTCTGTCCCCTGGGCCTCTTCCTAGGGGATGCCTCGATTCTGTGAAAACGACAATCTCTCCCCACAGAAATGCACACCTGACACACGCCGCTCACACGACCGCACGGGGCTCCGTGCACATCTGCAGGACGTGGAGAGGAGCCCTCTCTATGGCCCTCGTGGTGCTCCTGGGTACATCTCTGGGCGCCGGGGCCCCGATGCCCCTGCTGGACACGCTCCTGCATAGGCCTCTCAGGCCCTGGCTCCCCACCCTGGGTCTGCTTTTCCATGCAGGGTCTTCCTTAAGACCTGTAGCCCCCACCCGACCCATTAGAGAGCCTTCGAGAGGAAGAATGAAGGTTCTGAGGTCTGGGCTGGAGTCCTGGCTTCAAATCTCTCGTGTGAAACCTCTCTGTGCCTCAGTTTACTCATCCATAAGTGGTGATGATGTTAATAATAATTGCTACTAGTGACATTTATTTAGTGGTGATAATTATTAACACTGATTTAGAGCCTATCACGTGCCAGGCACTCCTCTGAGCACTTGACACATAACTCATTCTAACACTTGCAACACTCTCACCCTTATCTGTCTAAAAGGTCCTGAAGCCCCTGAGTGGCCATCTGAGCCCAGGTGTAGGGACCGGATGACCTGAGGCACAGGTGCTGAGCAGCTCCCAACTGCCCCTCCACATCCACTGTCTTGGACCACGGGTCCCCTTGTCCAGCCAGGCCCTGGGGGAATCGGGAGGGGAGACAGTCAAAACACCCACCCGCCGGCCTCAGCGTCAGTCACCTGGAACATGGCCACCGCCTGACAGATGTGGCGGATGGAGAGTGCGGCTCAGTAGGGAGCACGGCACAGGCACGACAAACCCTGAAGTCACAGTAAACTGATTTTGCAGTGACTATGACCGCTTCATTTGATGTTTCCTGCCTGAATCTCCTTGCGTCTCCTTTACCTCAGCGCCTTTGGCGTTTGGCGAGTGCACCCAGTCCTCAGGAACCCCATGGAGTAAACACAGATAAATGCCAGTGGGTACCTCTTCCTGCAGCGGAACTTCTGCACCGGCGTCAGCACAGCCACGCCCAGCCTCTTCATGGCCAGGCGGTAGTGGATGTCATTCCAGAGCTGCACCAGCTCCTGGCTGCCCCCTGGCACCCGGCACCCCTGCCAAGAAGAGCTTGCTGAGCTCTGGCTGGCTGCGTCCCCCCTGGCATGCTGTGGGGACCTGTGTCTGCCATCCCAGAGCAACCCAACCTCCAGAAAGGCAGTGATGTCTGTAGGAAAAGCAGGGGTCTGGGTTCAAATCCACGGATTTGCAAAGTGCCAGTGTGGCCAAGCAGCACAGATGTGAGTCTGATGGCCAGTGCTTCGATCCCCACCAAGCTCGGCAGTGTGACCCTGGGCCAGACGGGTCACCTCACAGGCCACGGGTGGACACGCTCACACCAGCTGTGAATGGGCCTCTGCCTTTAAACCCTTCAACCCTCCCAAGGAACACAGAGAAGTATGTTGGGAGCTTGAGGAATGGCAAGGGGGCTGGCACAGCTACTTCAGAGGTGGCTGGGCAAAGCCCGAGAGGAGGCTGCAGGGCGGCAGAGTCACACCTGGGCTTTGGAAGCCACTGGCCAGGCTCCACCTACCGCATTAAACTCCCTCTGACAGCTGTGTGAATAGATTGAGGGGCAGGAGGACACCCAACTAGCTCTGGCTTGTGGGGCATGGGGGTGGAAATAGAAAAAAATGGAAGACTATTTTGAAGGTAAACTCACAACAAATTATGCATGGACTCTAAGTCAAAAGAGAAGAAAAACTAGGCCTCCAAATACCTTATTAGAAACCCTTTGAGTAACATGTATTTTGGAATTCAGAATTTTTTAGATTCCAGCAAGTAACACAGGCACCCATTTTATGATTTGCACCACCCCAGCATAACCTGGGGCAGCATCCTATGATCAAAGTTACCATTATTGAGGAGCAAAAGGTACAATGGTCACATTAGGTGGATAAATAAAGACCATAAATAGCTTTATGTTGACATAGGTCACATTTTGATGCCGATACATTGATGTTCAAGGTGCCACCAGATGAGTAACAAAGATACTTTTGTTTTTCAGAGTTCCTCATTTCGAACCTGCAGGTAAGGACTGAGTTAGGGGTCAGTTTGAATACCTTGCTGGCTAAGATGCCAGCTCTCCAAAGCCAGGGCCATGTTTTACGCTGTCATTGTGTTCACTGGTTGGCATAATGCTTGGCACAGAACCACTACTCAATTCGGATTCCATACACAGGTAATTTCAACTCAGATCGCCAAGCTCGTGAGAACTTAGTAAAGTGAAAGTGGACCACCCTGACTAAGCTTACGTAAGAAAACCCCTGCTGGCTTTGCCAAGGCGCTGGTGTGGGGGCCTCAGGCAGCAGGTTCTTGCGGACTCCCAGGCACTTCTGCGGTGCTGGGCGTGGTGCAGGCCACTGAGGAGGCATCGCCGCCCCTCCCCGCGCCGCCCCTGCAGCCCAGTCCTACCTCCAGAAGCCGGCAGGCTGCCTGCTGCTGCTCCTGCTGCTCCAGGACGCGGGCGCACACCAGGGCCACGTCTGCATTGTCCAGGAGGTACAGGCGGAGCTGGCTGTCCAGAACGGCCGCCACCAAAGGCTGCGCCCGCGCGAGGTCATCCTGGAGGTCCCGGCACAGCCTGCCTACGAGGGTCACCAGCTCCGCGGGGGGTGGGCAGGTGCCCTCATGCTTCCTCAGCAGAGTCAGGAAGCTCTGCATCCTGGTCAGGTGGGAGCTCCTCTGCGGACACAGAGAACAGTATGACAACGGCCACCATCCATCATGCCCTTTCAGTTGATCAATCCTCCAATCAACTCCGCAAAGCAAGTGATACCATGACCCTCATGCCAGGGACACTTGTAAGGTAGGAATGATGAGAGCTTACCTGAGAAAAGGCAGGGTGGTATCACACATCCCACAGAACTTCCTTCTGATTTCCAAAGATGGTTTAGTCCTTAATGAACCTGACTGTGTACCAAGCACCGAGCTGGGTGCCGTCTGCCTGGGTGCCTGCTGCCCAGCCCCCTGCTGCCCTCTCCCCAAGGCCCCCACCCTGTTCCTCTCATCTCTCCGCAGCCTCCCTTTCCTCCACTCTCCGATGGAGTTGTGATTATGCTCCCTCTCCCTCCCCCGTGGGCCGCGTGCGTTCCCGAGCGCCCCGCAACTGCGCGCTCACGTTTCACAGCAGAGCGGCGCGCACGGCGACACCTAACCCGACCCAGGCGCATTCCGGAGCCCTGTGCTCGGTCCTGCCAGGTAGCCCATGGGACAGGGGACCAAGAGTGGTTTAAACAGGTCCCCGCCTAGGGTGTCTGGGCAGCATGCTAGCGACTGCTTTTGCAAACAAGATGCCTTCGTTCATGAACTCATTTCTTTAGCATGCACGTCTAGAAGCGAGGGTTAGGGGCAGCGCGACACGGACATCTGCGGTTTTAGACGTTTGCAAACTGCTTTCCAAGAGGGCTGTGTGCGAATCTGCAGGAGCGGCCCGTCTGCGCGCTCCCTGGCGGCAGGGACAGCCTCCCTTTCTGGTTCTTTCTGCTCAGTGTCCCAGGCGCCCGCCAGGGGGACGCCATCTCGTCTACACCGCCGCCTCCGGGGTTCTAGCGCCATGGCACCCGGTCCTGACTCGACCCGGGGCTCCGCATTGCTAACCGCCACGCCGCCGGAGGCCCTGGAGCCCCGCGGCTCCCACGGAGGAAGCGGGGTCGCTGGGGCTGGGCTCCCGCCAGCGCCGCCCGGGCCGCTCCGGGAGGGCGGGAAGAAGGCGGGCCGGTCCACGCCGGCGCAGCAAGGAAAAGGGCTCCGCGGGGACCCCGGCCGTGCACCGGGAGTCGGCGGGCTGGGTTGAGGGGACGGGCGGCCAGCAGCCCTACCTTCCAGCGCGCTCCGCGAGGCTCGGCTCCGGCGCCCGCGGCCGCGGTGCCCGCCACTTCCGCGCTCGGCGCACGTGCCCGGCCGGCGGCGCCGCGGGCCGCGAGGCTGCTACAAAGTATCCGGCCGCCCGATCCCGCGGGGCCCCGCCCGGAGACGCGGCCCGGGGCCTGCGCCCGTCGCCCCGGGGCGCCCCCACGCGGGAGGTCAGAGGGCTCCGGGCCCTGGGGACCCGGGCGTGTGTGAGGGCCCGGGAGGCTCCGCGCCGCGTCGGCGGGCCGCGGTCCAGGCTCGCTGCGCCCGGAGGGAGCGCGGCGGTGCGGCGTGCGGGGCGGCGCTGTGACCCGAGGCTGACCCCGCCGCCCCCGCCTCGCGGAGACAGCCGGGCGGGGGCGCAGCTGCGGGGCGGACACCCCGTCCCCGCCCCGGCGTCCGCTAAGCGGCCCGGCGACGCGCCGGCCCCGGAGTCCGGAGTCCCGAGCGGGAAGGGCCGCCGGGCCTGCAGGCGGCGCCGGGACCGCGCGGCAGCCCAGCGCGCGGGGCGCGGCCTGTACGGTGGGGCGCGGGGTGCGACAGCCCGGGGCGCGGGGCGCGGACGTGTACATCCGGGCGCGGGGTGCGACAGCGCGGGGCGCGGAGCGCGGACGTGTACATCCGGGCGCGGGGTGCGACAGCGCGGGGTGCGACAGCCCGGGGCGTGGGGCGCGGACGTGTACATCCGGGCGCGGGGTGCGACAACCCGGGGCGCGGGGCGCGGACGTGTACATCCGG